>CANUEP010027745.1:0-71394 GCA_947857235.1 Jatropha podagrica
ATCGGGAATTTGACATTTATTGGGTATTAATTTTATTATTTTCAGAATTTATTTAGTTAAATTTTTTATTAATTAGTTTGTTAATTTTAGAATATTTGGTTGAATGATTTTATTATTTGAGTAGTTAATTATTTTGGTTAGTAGATTAATTTGTGGATTCTATATTGTTTGGATGAATTTTTAATATTTGAGGAATAATTGTAGTTGATTAGTTAATTTTTGATAATTTATTAGGTAGTTGAATTTTAGTATTTTGGTTAATTGTTAATATTTTGATTAGATGATTGATTAGTAATTTTTAGTATTTTGAATGGGTAATTAGTTAAATAGAGTATTTGTTAAAATTGATTTATTATTTAGTTGATTTTGTGGTATATTGATAGAATTATGGTAGTTAATTGATTATTTAGTTATAGGTTAGATTTATTAATTTTAATTGAAATTATGTTAATTAAGGAGGTTAAATTGATTTTAGGATATTAATTATTAATTTTGGTATTTTGATTGATTAATTTTATTAATTAGGTGGTTGATGAATTATTTGTTGATTTTATATTATTGGTGAATTTAATTATTTTTAGGGATGATATTGGTAGTTAATTAGTTAAATTGAATAGTTATAGTAGTTAATTATTTACAGGAGGTTGATTTATTATTTTGGTTGATTTTATTATATTTGGAAGGTATATTATTAGAATTTTGGTGAATTATTGATTATTGGGTATTTTTTATTAATTAATTAATTATGAAATTGATTATTAATTGGAGAAATTGGATAAAATAAATTAATTGATGATTTGGGTAATTAAAGAGTAATTGTAGGATTTTAATTGATTCTGAGGGATAGTAAATTAATTAGTTAATGTTAAGATTCTAAGATTATGAAAATTCATTTATTAAAAATTAATGGGTATATTTGAAGGAATTTTAATAAATTGAGTATGTTAAAGAGTAGAATTAATTAATTGGTTGATTAAATGAATTATTAATGAAAGGTGAAGTTTTATTGTCATGATTAAATATATTATATTAGAATATTATTAATGGTGATAATTTGAGATTTTGATTAATTAAAGATTTTGATATATTATGTGTTAAATTATTAGAGGACCTTAAAAAAAATTGAGAATTAAATCTTGAATGATAATAAATAAATTATTACAAAGGTTAATGGTTTTTACTACAAATATTAAATGGTTATTATTAAATATTTTTATATAATTAAATTATTCGGATGATAATTTGAGTATTTGGTAAAATAAATGTTATTATTATATGAAATATTAGGTTTAAGGTAATTTCGATTAAAAATAAATATTTGATAAAATTGCTAATATTGTTGGTGTTAAATTATAATTTGAAATATAAATATATCTGGTGGTGAAATAAATGGAATTGATATCTAGACTAGATGCAAAATAAGTGAATAAATTAATTGCTGGTAAATAGTAAAGTTATATAGTGAATTAATAGAAATTTAGTCAGAAAAAAAAAATAAACAGATAGGTTTATTAAAATAATATTCTTAATTAAGGGAGTCATTATGTAATTATATTTTTCTTATCATACGTTTTTTTTAAATCGACCAAGTTCCTTTACTGCTCCTCCAAATCAGAATTCAGGAAAGACCTGAATTTATTCTGCGGTCACTGTGAGTAATAATAAATGGTGCACATTATTCTGCATATATGCATTTCATATGCATACCATATATTCTTTATATTATTTAAATAATCATAAATCATTTCTTATTTCTTTTGCTATATTGATATCCCTTATTTTCCAAATATAATATCTCAGTTCTATAATTTTAGTCTTTGATATATAATATTTCGGTTCCATAAATTTATATAATTTTCATTCTTGATTACATTCATATATTGCATTTATTGTATTGAATATAATTGTAAATAATTGCAATGTGAAATAATGTGCTTTTGTATTTGGGTAAAAATTGATACGTTGTGTGTCATTATGGGTCAGTGGGCCAGGTATGGGGGATCAGCTCCCTGTTATATATATATTATTATAATGAAATTTGCCAGGGGCCAATAGGTAGATTTGTGATTTCACTGACCAATTTTCACATGTTGTGAATATTTAAATGTGATTTGTTTGAAAATGCTGACGTATAACATATACTTGTGAAGTATGCCCATTTATTATATTGTGAAAACATATTGCCTGAATGTGTGGGTTTGCATTATTTATTATTATTCACTGAGTTTAGTGAAACTCACCTCCCTTCCATAAACATTTTTCAGAAAATAAAAGTACAGTTGGTTTATAAGACTATGCTTCCTTCTCCGTAGATATTCGAACATGTTAGTATAAATTATTTGTTAATATTTGTGATTTTTCATACATTTTATTTAACTCAGCAGTTATGATGTTTAATTAATATTTGATTATGTAAAAGAAATTATCATGTGATTATAAATAAATTATGGAGTGTTTTTTTAATATTTGGAGATTATACGATAGAAATAGTTTGATCATATTATGACAAATAAATATTTACATGAGAATGTATTTTTATTAAACGGATATGTGCTCAAGCTGTGAACAGTATTTAATACTAAAGCTGGGTAAAAAATGTTAACTCTGATTATTGTATGAATAATGTCATAATATGGATTTACTATTCCGTCAGGCAAATGATAATAGGAATAGATTTTGATAGTTTAAGTTTACTACGGGCCTCGGGGACCTTATATTTATTTAGGTCTTAGTGCCGGTCTGATCTACAATTTTGAATCGTGACATAAATAATTTAAGAATTAATTATAATGAAAAAAAGGAAAATGAAGTATCTTAAGTAATTTTAACCAAATAATGATCACTATGTTAGTGAAGCTACATCATTAGATATGACTCTTAGCCTATTCAGGATTATTGGAGGGAGCAAAAGAGAAGGATTTGATGAGATATGACATACTACATCATTAGAGTATATATATTATTTTTAATAAAAAAGAAATTAGTTTTAAAATTTTTTTAATAAATTCCGAAATCTCAAATCCCCATCCCAAATCATGAGGATACCTTTCTTATATAATGAAAAAAAACAAAAAAGTTAATCGATACTTTATGCAATATCATCAAAGACTAATAGTAGCATTGTATATGGGGATGTTAGTGGAGCGGGTATTTATAAAAATTAAAATATTTAATTTTTATTTTATTATCATTTTAAGTATCGAATTCATTAAGAAATAAATTAATAATATCTAAATTTATTCTAAATCCATTTAAAATTATCCGCATACTATCCAAATCCGTTACATAAACATAAAAGATTTTATATAAATATAAAAAAGTTTACAAAAACGTAATTCTTGGACGAGAACTAAATCCATAGAAGATATTAAAAGTATCTCAATAAAAAAATTACTGAATTAAAAAGCACATTAAAACAGAATAAAAAATTTACAATAACAACATTCTTGAACTCCACTTTTAATAAATACATAAACCCTTTAATACACGAATTTAATCCTTCCCTCTTTTCCGTTTCAGATTTCTTTCCTTCTCATTTTCAATTTCAATTAATCTGAAAAAATTTTAAATTTTCATTAAATTGAGAATATGAAAATGAGGGGCGCCATAGCCAAGAAAACAAAAAAACAAGCCAGCACGATTTTTTTCTCCATCGCAACTTAAATTCCCTACCGCAGTGTATACGTTTATTAAACTTTGCCTCAATACATCATAAACGACTATTGTTCTTACATATATATATATACACATCACGAAATATAATAGCAGAAAGGGGAGTTAGAGAGCACTACCAAACACCCCCGAAATATACGAATCACGAAATTCGAGCTTTTTGTTCTTCACAACTTAAGGTACTCTCTCTCTCTCTCTCTCAAAAGACCTGGGGGTTTCTTTCTCGTAGTACAGTTGCACAAAAATCCTCCCAAGTGTCTCTCTCTCAAAAGACTTGGAGGTTTAAAAATAAATATTATGATATCTTGTTCCTTGTTTAGATGCTGATTATGTTGTCAGATTTTGTGGATTTTTTGGGTTCTGATGTGTGTTTTTGATAGATTACTATTTTTAGATTATTTTTTGCCGTTTATGTTTCTGATAATTCTTCAAGTTATTGGCATTTCCTTTAGTTGCAATT
This sequence comes from Jatropha podagrica, assembly GCA_947857235.1. NCBI lineage: Eukaryota > Viridiplantae > Streptophyta > Magnoliopsida > Malpighiales > Euphorbiaceae > Jatropha > Jatropha podagrica. The sequence goes on from CANUEP010027745.1 coordinate 4,133, forward strand.
GGCTTGCGATAGTACGTTCCCCTGCTTGTGGTTTGACTCCCCTTCTTTTCCCTTCTATGGATTGATCTGTCATTTCTTGTTTTTCTCCGCCTATCCTTATGCTTGCTGGTATTAATCATGTTAATTTGGTTAGCTTGTTTAACAAATTCTAAAGGGGCTATGTATGGAACGATCTGTTTCAAGATTATGCTGAAAAGTGTTGTCCTTTATACTGCTCTTGTTTGTGTTTTGTAATCTCCATTGCTTTCTTGGAACTTGCAAGAAAGTTTCTTGAGGTTTGAACAAAAGATCTATGCTTATGCTGAAGTTTTATTCCTCTGCAAGTCAAGAAATAGAGTGATATAAAAAATCACAAGTTTTATTTCTTATAGTTGCGAATTATATTTGGAAGACTACTACACACACATCACTTTTGTATGATCACTAGATACCCAGTTCAATTAGAAGAAGTAAGCTTAGTTAGTTTGGATCCTATATTTGGTGGATCAAAAATCACAAGTTAGGAATGAGATTGTATCCTATACATGCATCTTAAAAGGCAGGCAGGCAGATGTTAGAAAAAGAAACATCTTACTTCTTTTTAGTGGATTAAAGATAATATACAAATTGAGCAAATTCTAACCTATATAAGTCATTCACTGTATCTATCTCAAATGACAAACGTCTTCTTTCTCTGTTTTCTATAAGATAAGACTTGACATTTGGCTTCTTTTTCATGTGTTCATCCACTCTAATGGATATTTGATTAATTACAGAGTAACCCGCCAGTTCAAGAAATCAATCATTACTCTATATTTACATATCAATTAGGAGTTAATTTTTTATTTTTCAAGAAAATAATATGACCATTTCTTGAAATCCACACACATGTATACCTCAGCAAACAGATATACACTCTTGAGGTTCTTCAAATTAGCATTTCGTAGAACTTGCGTCATGTGACCTGTGACATCAAATTATATTAATTTCATATATATTAATTAACGAAGATTAAATAATATATACATTCAAATGAAAAAAAAAAGATTAAATAATATATAATCTGGCTATAAATTAAATTAACTTGCATACTGTGACATCAAATTTTAACATAAAAAGGGAAAATTTTCAACAAAGAAAAAAAAAAAGGACACCCATTCAAAGCTATTCTAAAAAATAAATAATAATAAATTAAAAAGAAAAATAGGTCAATACATACATACCCATCATCTCAATGATGTTTGCAGTATTATTAGCAGAATGCATGGTTGTGAAATCAAAGAAAACAGAGAAAGAGTGCTTGTGTACAAAAGATGTTTTTCATTTGAGATAGGTACAGGGAAGGGAATGACTTGTATTAGGTTAGGATTTCCTCAATTTGTAATGGTTCTGGGAGATCTTTACTACTTGTACTTTATATTTTTCAGTTAATTAAATATTATTTAGCAATTCTTGAACTATATTTATCGTGTTTAATTGGCTCGCATGATTTTTTAATTATTGAGAAAATGTATAAAAAATCATTTATTTGAAATTATATATACTTGTTATCAAGCATTAGTACAATTTGTCAATGCAAGCAGTTGTTTCGATCGGTTCATGGACACCTGATTCACGTGCTATATAGCGCTAGGGGAGAAATCAGTCAAATCAAGTTAATAATTTGTTTAATGATTGAACTTTTAATGATTTGAGCTTTTTTTTAATACACTATAGCCTAATATATTTGGGTTGATTCTCCTTTCTTATTATACGTACACTTTTTTTATATTTAAAAAATGCAAAATTTTCACACATATTCTAACATTATTTTTATAAAAATTAATAAAGTGAAATATATTTTTCTTAACAACTGTAAGATCTGTCATCTAATTTTGAGTTAAGTGACCGTTAAAGTGACTTAGCAGCTATTTTATAATTCAGTTTTTTTCCTCAGTTTTTTTTATAAATTTTTGAGTTTTTCCCTTTATTTTTTTATTTGATAATTTAAAAATAAGATGTAATAATATTTAATTTTTAACAATTTCAAATAACAATCTTTTATCATTATCCTAACTAACAAAATCAAAAGAGAACTTCAAATTCTAATTTCAAAATTCTAAATTTTAGCTAAACTATCATCATGGTTAGTGGATGTATAAAACCAATATTATATATTGCCCTCTCTTCTTCAATCTTTATACTCATGTTTTTAGATATTGACTTCATTCCTTGCCAACTAGCATTTTCATAAGACTGTTGCTTTATTATCTTTTGATAATGGAAAATCAGTCATGACTGTTGCTTAGTAGCTCACTCTGCAGAACCAATAGACTTCGAATTCCTATCCCAATAAAGCAAGCAAGCTGACTTCTTCTTTATCTTAAGTGTATATGCATGTGGTTGTAGGAGATGTTTCTTTTATTATAGTTTTGTATGGTTATCCTAAGATCATTTAATAATATTAAGTCAATTGATTATTAATTTTTGAAACTTTATTTGAAATTTTTTCTTTTTTTCTTTTGGATGAAATATTATTATTAAATAATGAATTATTTTTATTGATAGTGTGAAATCTGTGGCTAGTTGAGGTTCAGTTTAATTTAGAATCAGTTCAAATTAAATATTGCCCCTTCTATTTATGGGTCGTATGGATGTGGGTTTGGTTTTATCATTTGCAATGCCATTAGTTGCAGGTTGCTACCCATTTAGTTTGTATTGAATTTGGCCCAAGCGGAGGTTGAACAAGTAATTTTTTAAGTGACTAAGTCCTTAGAATTGGATTTCTCTATTCTTAACATTGAATCAAATTCTCTTATGATGATTTAACATCTTTCATCCCATAATTTTTTGAAAAATAATTATTTTCGAAACTAAATTCCTTATTTTAGATTCTTTTGTTTCTCAATTAGCTTCTTTTAATTTAATACATGTTCGTAAAGGCAATCAAATTGCCCATGAACTATCTTAAATTAGCTAAAATTCTCAGATATTTGGATAGAGGACGTTCATCATTTTATCCTCGTCTTATTGGACATTGACCATTCCCTTTAATATATTATATTTCTTTTTTTTTACCGATCTATCTAGAAAATAGTATATATTTTTTCTTATAAACTTTCATAATTAAAGTGAAAAAATAATGCCCTCCAAAAGCCAATTAAATAAGAATATTGTTTACTTTAATCATGAAGGCTTATAAGGAAAACACGTATAAAATATTTTGTAAAATGTATTGTTGTATCATTGAAATATTTTAGCTCAAATCATTTATATCTAAAATTGAGATTTTATGTCTCCGTTCTGTAGTTCTCTTTTACTCGTGTAAATAGGAAAGACAACTGTGTTGCATATTCTATAGCTAAGGATGCTCCCTTTGAATTAGAAGAGAAGCTCATATGAGTGGAGGATGTTCACCTCAATATTATCCCCTTCTTTTAGCTGACTCTTTCCCTTGATCTATTTATTATTTCTTTCTAAAAAAAATACTTACAAATTATTTTTATTATTCATTTAGTAAAAAGTTATGAATGAAATTTTTTTAAAACAAAATATAATTTGCAATAAACAAGGCAACCGCGCAATATGCACAGACTTCATCTAGTTTATTTATTAAAATCTTTATTAGTGAGTATTTCATAAAATATAATAACAAACTGTTATTTGTACTTATTACCAATTATTAGTGATTCACTTTCAATATTTAGTAATTATTTATCGAAAATATAAATTGATAAAGATTGTTGCTATTTAGTTTGTTGAAAACAAAAACAAATATTTAGTAATAAAATAAATATTTAGTAATTTCTTTTTGTTTTCACAAATTATTTTTATAAATAAAATAAATATCTATAAAAGTAATTAAAAGAAAAATGAGAAAAATGAAAATAAAAATTATAATTTTACCCTTATAGAATATTCTTCTATTTTAAAAAATACAACAATATGTTGAAAACGTCTTGCCTTAGTATTGGTAACTATTTTTTATTTTGCTATCTAAATGATAAATTTCAATATTCTTTAATTAATTTTTAATATTTCAATCAACCAATAAAAATAAATTGTGAAAAAAATATTTTTTAAAATAATTTATGATTAATACGTAGACAAATATCTTCAACATTTCATGGACTTGTTGGTCGAAAATTCCTATTGGTGGTTGTGTTTAGTTTCTTAAAGCTTTGCTCTTATTTGTTTAAAAAAAAAAAAAAAAAAGAAAGAAAATAACCAACAAACCGAGTGTTGTACTTCAACAGGCAATTCAAGATTTAACCTTTTTAAAAAAGCCAATGACTGAGTTGCTAAAATCCTGGCGATAAATCTTTAAAACTCCTATAACGTAACGACACATACGAAATAATAATTATTTATTAAAAAAGTATAGTCTAGTCTATTAACGGTGACTTAACTGTTTATCCAATATTAAAAAAAAAAAAAAAGAAAAAGAAAAAGAACATAGGTTAACCCGATACACGCAAATTGGGGTAATAGGCTAGGAGTTAATTATACCACGACAATAGAATATATACATATATATATAGAAATTGGATTATGTTTCCAAAACAAACACGTTGCTTTTTTTTATTTTCGAATATATTCTTTTCCAGTTACAACTAAGCCGGATACAAATAAAAAATAAAAAATAATTAATGTACGTTTATAAAAAAAATATTACCCCTCTATTCATAAATATAAATTATTTAAAATATTTTTTGGTCAATAAATATAAACAGTTTTTCATATATGTTATGAAATTGATAGATGATCCGAAAAATAAGTCCCTTTTTTATTATTTTATGTGAAATATAAGTGTTTTGAAATATTTAAAGAGTAATAAATAAATTTTTTTTAATATTTTCTTTTTTTATATTAGACATAATAACTATTTTTACAAGTTATATTACATTTAAAATAAGGGGTAATTTGACTAATTATTCTTAATTTTGTTATAATTTAGGATAATTAATTATTTTATTAATTCACTTGCCGAAAATCTTAAATGATATATATTTTAGACAAATGAAATATTAAATGAAGCGATATAAATCATAATTTAATCAAATTAATGAACTTTTAATTATTGTAATTTAGAGGAACTATACTCATGGAAAAAATTTAAAAGGTTTATTTATTTATTGAAGGTTATAGAATTTATTATTATGAAATGAAAATCAAATAAGTATAAAAATAAATTTCTGGTAAGTGTAAAATACATTATTATTAATTATAATTTGTTAAACAATTGAAAATAATTTAATACGAAAAAGAATGGCAGTTTCGTAAATATGAAGAAAAGGAAAATAGCATGCGAACCGCGTGATAAGTGAACCGAAAGACAAATAAGTCATGTTTTTATTGAGGGGAGGATCAGTGGTATGTGGAGTAAATAAATAGAAACACGTAACCAATTCGATGAGCAGCAATAACAACCTCCTGAACGTTCGGGAACGCCACCTCGCCCTCCCCATCCATGCACGCACCGGCGCTTCACTGAGTTGTAATACTACGTATAAAGAAAATAAAATTAATTAAGAATTTAAATATGAGATTTTATGGATATATAATCAACAATCTCGTTGGTCAAGTACAAAATTTAAAGTCAATAAATAATTTATCGTAAATCAAAAAATCAAAACCGAGTAAAAAATCTGATTGTATGAGAGATTTACTCCTAATCCAAATATATTTCTTTATCCGTTATCGCTATATAAACCCTTTAAGTCTCCCTTCAATATTCATCGTCTCTCGAAGAAAACTCACTCTCTTTTCTTTACTGTTTCTCTGTCTTTCTTTGAACTCTACAGCCATGGTGAGCGCTCAAACTGTTCATAATGTCGTTGGCATTATTGGTATGTCGTTGCTTCTCTTCTTGATTTTGGTTTCTTGGTGTTTGGATAACGATTGATCAAGAAAAAGGGATTCGTTTTTTCTGCAGATCCATATTTCAGCGCTTCGATTTTGCTTTATCCTTCGAGATTTTACTGAGATTTATGTGTGTTTCTATTTGCAGGGAATGTAATTTCTTTTGGCCTCTTCCTCTCGCCTGTGTAAGAATCTCTCTCTCTCTCTCTCTATATATCTCCTTCTCTGTTTTCTGTTTCATGATTAATGATTTTGATTTTGCAATTTGAAATATTGATTCCACAGTCCAACATTCTATCGCATATGGAAGAAGAAAGACGCCGAGGAGTTTCAGTTTTATCCTTATGTGGCTACGGTGCTGAATTGTATGTTTTGGATATTTTATGGTCTCCCCTTCGTTACACCGAACAGCATACTTGTTGTTACCATCAATGGTGTTGGTCTTGTCATAGAGTTGGCATATCTTGCTCTTTACTGCATTTATGACAAACAGAACAAGGGACGGGTATGCATGATCATTTTCTCATCTCAATAACTATTTCCTAGCCTTAAATTGGTACTTTGATTAATTCTGTGTATATATTCCGTTTCTCAGAAACGCGTGATCTTTGGGCTTATTGGAGAAGTAATTTTCATGGCGGCCATTGTTCTAATCACCTTGCTGTGTTTCCATACCCATAAGAAAAGAACTCTTTTCGTGGGTGTTTTCTGTGATGTCTTCAATGTTATAATGTACAGTTCACCACTTGGTATCATGGTAAGTCTAATTATGGTTATAATGATTATAATTAGAATCCAAATCCAAAAGGGTCGTCACTGTTAAATTATATTACTTATATTGGATTAATTTTCTTTTTTTGGCAGAAAAAAGTTATTACTACCAAAAGTGTGGAATATATGCCATTTTTTCTCTCTTTGGCTGGCTTTTTGAATGGTGTTTGTTGGACTGCCTATTCCCTCATCATCTTCGATCCCTTCATTCTGGTAAAATATCTACTTTCATGAAATCTAATTATATTCTAAATGATTAATTGAAGACTAATTACATTTTTTTTATAAATTTGAACAGATAAGCAATGGTCTTGGAGCAATTTCCGGTCTTTTTCAGCTCATTCTCTATGCTTGGTACTATAGGACCACACCCAAGAAGGGTGAAGGTGAGGTGGTGAAGCCATCTGAGATTCAGCTTTCTGGTGCAAATGCAGCAGCTAGGGTTTGAGTCAGCAGGCGTAAGTCGTCTGTTTAGATTTTATGATATGCATTTATCTTTTTTCAGTTTTTAGGGCAGTAGGGAGTGCAATTTTGGTTCTATTTAGCAGGCAGAAGTCGTCTGTTTTAGATTTGATTTCTATTTAGTTCTTGATAAGTTTTGAGCATATTGTAGATAGCAGGGAATAACTCTCTCTGACTTAATTTGCAGCTCTTTTCCAATTAATTCAAGATATTTTTGCCAATTTATTTCTTTTAGTCCAGTATTTTTACTAAGTTTCAAATTAGTCAGCAATTAGCACAAAAAGAAATAATTAATAATCTAATTTTAATTAATTAATTTGAAAAATTTTCATATCTTCATCACCAAATTTACTTCTTCATTTATATCATTAGCCAGTTTATTAATACCACCAATCTCCACTTACAATTAGGAAGTGGCAGAGCCACTGTATCCTTAGTGGAGTCAAATCTAGAAAATTAAAAAAAAAAAAATCATTTACAAAATTTAATTATTTATTTGAGAAGAGTAATAGTGATTTAAATTATTTAAAACAAAATTATTGTAAACTTTTTAAAAATAATTCATTTTATCTTTCAATTTCTTTTTCTTTTCTCTTTAAAATCCATAACTACTTGGGAAATTCCAAAGCTTTTTATACCCCACAAATCCAAGATTCTTACTATTAATTACCTCTGGTCAGGGCTGTTCAAGTGCCAATAACTACTCAAGTCACGATCCAAACCGATTTTAAATTGTCGCGGTTCGATTCAATTTATAGAATTTGAAACACTGAACTATCAGTTTGGAGTGAGACTGAATAACTATATATAGACGACAGATCATGTTTTTCAAAATGATTCAATAGTTGTTATGGGTGGCCACCAATAAATATCCAAAGAGTCGCAGAAACCATACAGGTTGAATTAGCCATGCGACACCACCGTAAGAGCCAATTAGCATCAAGCAAAAAGCTAGACAGCAACAAATTTCTGTGCACTCCCATTACAAGTGGCTTTCCTTTTCACCTTCCATGTTTGAGATACATAGTGCAGCAATAAGACTTTAAATGTACTTAAGACTTCACCATCTCATTACACAATTGACAAAAATCATAACATCAACAAAATTATCAATTATCTTATTTCACTTCATAATAATACTGAGAATATGCAAAATATATAAAATCAAATATATTTTTTATTAGTGATGGAGTCAGAATTTTCTTTTCAGATCATGGATTAGAATACAAATCACGTGCAGTAAAGAACACTAAGGTAATCATTTGTGATTAATATACCTTTATTTGAGTAATTAAAAAAAAAAATCGACTCTTCAACCATTTGGACCTTCTGCTTGATACATTTATCGAAGCCCAACCCAAAAAACATGGAAGTTATAGCCAGGCTTTTCCGTGGGTCCAATCCATTAGCCATCCAGAAGCTTCAAAAATCCGAAAATCCATCTTATCCTGAGCGTGAGGATGACCTTTTGCTTGCAGTATTTCCTACACGTTATAATTCTGACTTCGCTGACCCACAAGTACAGCCCAAAACCTTATCTAGTAATCAGTCTCATGCAATCTCCGTCGCTCTCTCTCAAGCACACACTTTTCTTCTGTTCTTTCTACATTCTGATGTTATATATATCTTTGTTATCTAGTTAAATTTTCTGTTTGCAGTAATTTCAGTTATGGCAGCTATAATACCCTGCCACTGCTGTTCTTCTCTCGCTAACTCCAAATTTATAATCGGATCCAGAAGCCAATTTCGCTGGGAAAACACTTTACATAGTAGTGTTGCTTGGTGGGCTAGGCGACCAGGATCCAGATGCTCTATTAAGAATTTCAATCAACCTCAATTTCATAATGAAGAGGTGAGCTTCTTGTTTTTTTAATGCTTCTCTTCGTTTTTGCTCTAATTTTGGTTAATTGTTCTGCATTTTAGATTTTATTCTTAAATTTTATTGTGCACAGTTTAACTGGGAGGTGATAGTTGATGGGTATCATTTTTTTTTTTCTGATATGGCAGCTTTTAATTAGCTTTATTTGATATTGTTTTGGTACTTTAATTCAATCGAACTTTATTGGAATTGGGGATTTGCAATTATTTTTCAGAAATTAGATTTTCTTGTTTTCATGCTGTTTTTCTTGAAGTTTTCTGTTTTAATAGTTGAGAAATGATAATGAAATTTTTTTTTTCTTTAACCAGAAAGGAAAGTCATTCTCGTTAAAGGAATGTGGAATTTCTCTTGCTTTGGCTGCTGCGTTGATAATCGGGGTTCCTTCATTGGATTGCTCTAGTAACGCATATGCAGCTACTCCTGCATTGCCTGATCTTTCTGTTTTAATATCTGGACCTCCAATTAAGGACCCAGGAGCATTATTAAGGTATGCTCTTCCAATTGATAACAAAGCTATTAGGGAAGTGCAAAAACCACTTGAAGATATTACCGAGAGTCTCAAGGTCGCTGGAGTCAAAGCACTAGATTCCGTGGAGCGAGTAAGATGCCTCATTCCTTTTGGTCTCGATAGGATTATAACAGGATATGGTGGATTATTGCTAATTTGCCAATAATCTTTGTTTGAAATGCAGAATGTTAGGCAGGCATCTCGATCTCTTAAGCAGGGAAAGAGTGTGATTATAGCAGGTTTGGCTGAATCAAAGAAGGACCATGGAGTTGAACTGCTTGACAAGCTAGAAGCTGGAATGGATGAGCTTCAACAGATTGTTGAGGATAGGAACAGAGATGCAGTTGCACCGAAACAGAAAGAGTTGCTTAATTATGTGGGAGGGTACGAACTGCATTGCAATCATTACTAATGGCATGTTGAAGATTTGTCTTCATGAAATCATGAGTACTTTAAAACACACACACAAAAAAAAAAAAGGATAAAAAACATTAAGAACCTTAAGTTTTATATAACAAAGGGCAATGGCCAATTCAGATGCGTGTTTAAAGTCGAACAGCCATCTAGTTTGGAAAGCCAAAAAAATAGTTGTACTATGTGACAGATTTTCTAAATGCAATGCTGTTGAATCTGATCTCGACGCATGTCTACGATGAAGTTTGATGGAAGTTTCAAGTTGACATTCAATTATGACTTTGATAGAATAAAGTGCATGATACATGTTCTGAAGTTAAAGATTTTTATACATTCTGTTGCAAGTAGATTATGCTACCAAGCATTTTCACAGTGAGATTCAAGAGAATAATCTCATGAATTTAACATCTCTGAGCTCTTTCTTATTGGCATATTTTCTCATACCTTGTAATTGAAGACCTATATCTTAATTTTAATTGAGAAAATAAACTCAGCAGGTTTTTAGCTAATTCAATTTATCATCATTGGATTATGCATGAAGCACACTTTTATCCCATAAGAGTTTCTTCCCTTCTATGTTAGAGGACTATCATTGGTCATGGTTTGGTTTTCCAAACTTAATGAGATATTTGCCTTGGTAAATATGGGATAGAATGAGCCCATCATGGGAGGTTGATGGTATTATGATATCATACTTCTTATATAACTATCCTCTAACTGTCACAAGAGAAAATTGAGGACTTGGAATAGTTAATCCTCTTAAGATAAACTATTCTCATATATACCCTTGTCATTGACTGCAGCTGAGATCTTCCTGGGGCATTGGATTTCTGCAGTGTTGAAGAGGACATGATAGATGGGTTCCCTTATGAAATCCCTGAAGAATACAGAAGTATGCCTACCTTGAAGGGGAGAGCAGCTGTGGACATGAAGGTCAAGGTTAAAGACAATCCTAATTTAGATGAATGTGTGTTCCACATTGTTCTAGATGGATACAATGCTCCAATAACTGCTGGGAATTTTCTAGATTTGGTGGAACGGCACTTCTATGATGGCATGGAAATCCAGAGAGGTAAAATCATTAAAAGCACGTGATATGATCCTTCTTTGCATCTGTAATGTTTTCCTTGCTCCCTCCCTCTCCCTCTAATTGTTTAAGGGAATAGTAGCAATCAACCTGAATAAGTTGCTGTCGGGTATGTTCTTAACTTTTATTTGACTAGTATGATTCAATTAATTGCAGCGGATGGCTTTGTTGTTCAAACTGGAGATCCTGCAGGTCCTGCAGAGGGTTTTATTGATCCTAGTACAGAGAAAACTCGGACAATACCATTAGAAATCATGGTGAATGGGGAGAAAGCTCCTTTCTATGGAGCAACACTGGAAGTAAGCTCCTCTCTGTCTCATCTCATGTGCACATTTTACATTAAACATAGATGATTGTCGAAAAGCAGGGTATGACTTCAATGTTTTGTCATCTCTGCTTAAAGTGCTTTAGGCACTTATTTCCATAGCTTCATGTTTTATGTAATGGTACTTGAAATGACTATTCAAATACATAATTTATCGACCAAATCATCAGAAAAGTGGCTTTGCTGACGCATTGATAATGGTATTGAAGCTCTCTCAGGAGGTTGAATTTCAAGGTGCAAATTGCATTATATGAAAATTCAAGTATATTTAGTCGTTGTCATAGCTTCTGCATTGGTGTGATGTGCCTGAAGCCCCTGCTATGGAGTGACTATTATTCATGTTGGATTTTTCTCATTGAAATGGAACATTTAGAAATGCGTTGTGAAATTCCTTTTTTTTTTTTTTTTTTCTTTCTTTTTCACAATTTACACTATTTTCCCCTCCTGCAGTCCTTTTGTATCTTTATATAATACTGCTGAAGCCCATGTTCTTTGGATTTCTGATTTTAGTTGTCTTGTTACTTGACAGGAGCTTGGTTTATATAAGGCTCAGACAAAGCTTCCATTCAATGCATTTGGAACAATGGCCATGGCCAGAGAGGTGAAAATTCAAATTTGAAAATGCTGCTTATCTTCCTCTTCTTCTCTGTCTGTATCTGTTTAGATGGTTATTCCATTATCTTGAAGCTTATATAAATTGCCTTTCCTAAAAATTTCTTTTTTGTTTTTAACAGGAATTTGAGAACAATTCAGCTTCAAGCCAGGTATTTTGGCTATTGAAAGAGAGTGAACTGACTCCCAGCAATGCAAATATATTGGATGGCCGGTATGCTGTTTTTGGTTATATAACTGAAAATGAGGATTATTTGGCTGATCTTAAGGTTGGTGATGTCATAGAGTCGATGCAAGTGGTTTCTGGCCTGGGTAATTTAGTTAATCCAAGTTATAAGATTGCAGGCTAGGCCTCGACACATTTTCGGTAATTATATCATGAATGAATGAGAGTTAGTTGACCTTTTCCAGCAAATTTGGTGATATGAAGGTACAATACTGCTGTATGTTCGGCAGTTTCCAGACTTGCCATTTGTTTTTTATTCAATTATATCCTTGCATTTTGGAAACATCTTAGTTTGAGTTAAGAATGTATTTCTTGAATGTAGCCAACTCCTTCATTGATTCATTTCATATTACAAGCATTCTCAGTTTTTTCATGTTGTTCGTGCACTTTGAACTTGGCATTGAAAATACTGGACAATTTCGAGTTCCTCCGAGTTCAAAATATGTCATCATGTCTCTCTGCTAGAGTTACCAAATTTAATTAAATATTTTATTTTCTTCGTATGATTTTAAATATTTTCTGTAGTATATTAATTGAGTTTTAACATTAATTTATAGCATCTAATGTTGTCATTTATAGGTCATTATGCTACAAGAAGTCTGTTATTTTATGATAATAAATATATAAAAAGAAAATGCTACTTTGTGCTTCAATTTGAATCGACTTAAATTTATAGAAGGCTATTTTCCATTTTTTTTAACGAATTTATAGTAAAATACTACATTTTAGACGAAAGAATTAAATAATTTAGCAGATATGTTGTCAGTACGTGTTAATGAATTTACTAAAAAGCAAGATAAAAGATTAATTAGAGTCACATTTCAGAAACTATATAGTAATTCTCTTTAAATATATTCAAACATTAATTTCGATTTAAAATTTTTAATGAGAATGGGATTGGGTGGAACATGAGTAAATGCAGATTTTTCTAAAATAAATTTTAACCCTCGAGTTCGGTATTTGAGCCAAGAATTTTCTTTCAGTGAGTTTTGCGGAATTGCAGTGTTGAATTTAGAGCTGGCTTTTCAAAGTTGCGTTTGCCAAACATATCAAATGGATTCAGTTCAATTATAAGATCACTTCTATGCTTTTCCAGTTTCTTATCTTCCCTAAACGCATGGTAAATTTAAATTCTGAAAGAAGCCTCAGTTTATCCTAATGAAAAGGTGAATAAAATAATAAATTTTAATATTTATTATTTATCATTAGATAATAGAAACAATTTTCAGTTAAAGAAACATTACTGTTTTACTTTCATTCTAAGATTTGGCCTTTTTGCTAATTTGGTGCAAAGTTGGTATGATAACTATATAAAAATTGATTTTTATATAGTCAAGAAACAACATTTGTCACCACTAGATCATACCAAGAGTTTATTTGGCACCTGATGATCAAAACAATTTGATATAAAAAAAAGCTCATCATACAGAAAAAGAAGTGTATCTGACTCATCCATGCAATGAATGGTCAGTCAAATAAGATTCTGATAACACAGAGCAAGACCAAGATTTAAAAAAAGAAAGCTTTACAGAAAGCATAATCCCATCAAAGAAACAGTTAAACTGCAGGGCTCCCTCTAGGTGTATAGCCTCCGCGGTTTACTATAACCTCCCAACAATCTCTTCAATTGAATAAGATACCTATTGGAACTTTCAGAATCGAACTTTCTGATATCCTCAACACATTTATGGCCCTCGGTACCTGCGGAAACAAAGACAACCTTGTGGCTGATCACCTGGGATCATACCTCCACCCTTGGATGTGTCAATTGCCTCTAACATGGACACAACCTCATCCATCTCTGGCCGCCGGTCAGGGTTGGCGTCCCAGCATCGCTTCATTACATTTGCAAGGGAGCTTGGGCAACATCGAGGTATTTCTGGCCGCAGATTCTGTTGTTTCATATAAAAGTTTATATTGTTTTTTTCTTTCAGCTTATTACTATAGTAATGGAAGTTTGCTATAATACATTTTTGCAACAAAAAAGAAAAAGAGTTGAAAGACTTCATCTACCTGTCGGACAACAGCAGATGTAACTTCTGAGAAGCTGAGGTCTGGATATGGCATATCACAACAGTATATCTCCCAGAGGCAGATACCAAAACTGTAAACATCGCACTTTCTATTATATGGGCTGCCATTGAGAACCTGTTTCAATTGCAAGTTATTGACAATAAATAGTATGTCCAAAGATGAAAGAAATCATATAGGAATTAATATAAGAATTTTCACAAACAATCCCAATATATTGATCATCAACCATATAAACACTTGTCTAAAAGCTGACAAAGGATAACTATTCACATTAAAACTGAGCTTCAAATTGAAAAAATTCTGATAATACAACTGCTTCAAACAATTTATTTTTGTATAACCATTCAAACAAGGATCATTTTGAAAGAAAAATAAGTTCCACCGGGAAGACTTTGATTGAACTTGGCCTCTTTTTCCTGTTTGGATTGTAACTTGCTGAAACTTCTATATCAAGCAATGTGAAGCATCAAAGTAATAAAATTAGAACACTTCTAAGTTACATCAAAGGTAGAAGAACCTTAATCAAAACTCCAATGTTTTGCAGCAATTATAATCCAAGCCTAACAGTTCTTTGGCAACTAGCCAATAAGTGGTAGATACTCTTTTAGCTTTATCAAAATGCATATAACAGAGGTTATGCTTCATAAGCTGCGTACCTCTGGTGCCATGTATCCAAGTGTTCCAGTTTCTCCAGTCATGTCATTAGGATTTGATGCTTCCATGCGAGCAACTCCAAAGTCAGCTATTTTCACTGTACGTGTCTTGTCAAGAAGCATGTTTTCTGTTTTAACATCTCTATGGACAATCTTCTTGGAATGGAGATAGCTCAACCTATAAAGAAAGATAGCAGCTTCAATAAACATGATCTACATTGTATGCTTCAATTGTAAAGGATAAATGGAAACATTCATGAAAAAATAAGTTAAAATTCATAGATTTGAAGATCACATAAAAGACAGATGGGCAAAGAGAATTTGACCCTCGAGCAAGATCTAGTGCCAGTTGAATAACCACTTTAAAAGCCAGCTTCCTTCTCCTGTTCTTTATTAGGTAAGATTTCAAAGCACCTCCAGGACAATATTCAACAACAACACAACAAACATTACTGGGCATGCCAATATGACCATTGTCAGTTTGTATGTTCAACTCTGATGATCCTATCGTCGCTCCAATGAACTGCCAAGAGAATATGGCATTACTACTAACGAAGTAGATAATAACAGTAGCTAAATAATTAAACGCAAGGTAATTCATTCTGAGGATATAAAACGTATACTTCTAGAAAAATGAGAAAATGCAACAGAAACAATATTTTCTGATGGAAATCCTATTAAAATTTCACATTATTTGATCCTCCAAGTCCTTCAAATTTAAAGGTTATTTCACCTTTGAAAATCAAGACTAGTCAAAGGGTTCATTGAAGAGTTCTAGTCATCTCTGAAATTACACCACTAGCACGATAGCTGTCCTACAACAAGTACCTAACCAGGGGAATATTAGATTGCATAATTCTTTTTTTCTTGAATTAAATGTTAATTTCTCCAAAAAAATTAATCAGTAAAATGTACATCCATGAAACCATAAATAATAGAAAAGTTGTGCCTTTAATTATTTCACAGTATTATACAGCTTAAAGGTGACTGCTCACATGCATCTTTTAAAGCTCAAAAAAAGGTGTACATCAAAAATAAAGTTTTGCTTCTAAAAATTTATATCCTACTCTCAATTTGACTTTTAAACTTGAAACCCTTATTTGGGAAAAAAATATTATATGTCAATTCAACTCCAGAACAGATGAGAGAAGAAGAGTCAACATCAAATTTTACCTTAGTTACATTAGGATGATCAAGCTTATGCCAAACAGCAACTTCTTGTGTAAAAGCTGCTCTAAGTGAAGCTATTTCAGCATCTGACCTGTGACCCTCCTCTCCCCAATCAAGAAGTTTAACTGAGATTGAGAAAGGAACAAAAATTCAATATACTGCCAAAATTCGAAAAAAAAAAAAAGTTAAACTGGACAGGGCCTTAGGATTTCAATTATGAGTTCACATATTTGCAACAGAAAAAAAAAAAAGGACTTAGCTAAGAACAAGTACACTCCATGAGAGGAAATAATACACATTAGATTATGTTATGCCTAAATGAAATTTCATAAATCATACTTAAAAGAATGCATTTATAGTTCTGTGTAGCAATTAAATTATGGGATGAGGACAAAACCACAAAATAATTGGCAAGGATTTAGTTAGACGATGAGATAAGCATCCATTTGCTGCTTTAAAGCTAGATAGAGGATAAGTCAAATATCAGCTCGATTGCCTTAACTCTCTAGTGATATTAAT
This sequence comes from Jatropha podagrica, assembly GCA_947857235.1. NCBI lineage: Eukaryota > Viridiplantae > Streptophyta > Magnoliopsida > Malpighiales > Euphorbiaceae > Jatropha > Jatropha podagrica. The sequence continues at coordinate 20,613 of CANUEP010027745.1, forward strand.
TATCTACAGAAAGTGACATGCAAAGATGAAAGGCAACAAATGATAAATCTGGACACAAGAAAGTTGGGACAACAACAAAAAAAAAAGCATATCTTCCTGCAGCTAACTGTCAACTCACCCAATCTCGTGAAATCACAGATTTTGCAAGGCTAGATCAACAATGGTCGATCACTAAGTATTTCATGATTATTAGACAAAAAAGTAATAATAGGTCTAGAAAAAAAAATCCAAAAAAATTTTAAAAAAAAAACTTTCCTCTGTTTCGATTGCAGATTTGGAGGCATGGAAAGCTTAATTCAACTAAGCAAAGTGCTTGTGCCTTTCTTAATAGGAAAATTAATTTCCTTAATAAATCTCAAAATATGTTAAATTCCCCTTTTTACCACTTAACACATAAACAGAGATTCTGAAAAGAACAATGTCAAGAAATTACTAAAAAAAAACCACCCATAACCACAAAAAATTCTCTAATTGCTTTCAAGGAACGATAAACCAATGCAATTTTTATGGTCTTCAGAAAAAGGCCAAAGTATAGCTAATCATAATAAGGCCTAGAAGAGCCAGTGTTACAAACTTCCAACATTTCTCTGTGATATTTCACCGAAGATAAAAGGCTCAAAAATGGGTTTCAAATCATCACCAAAAAAGAAATTGCAATGATTAAAATGTTACATGCATTATCTATGTGTATGAACTCAAATATGAGCAAGAAATGAAAAAAATAATGGATTTTGAGAACTGGGTAATCTTTTTTGAAAACCAAAAAAAATACCAGAAAGCTAAGTTCTTGCACATACCAGCAACATCTTGGCCATCATAAATGCCACGATGAACAGTGCCAAAAGTGCCACGAGCTATAACACTTTTGATTATAAGCTTAGAAGGGTCAATCTCCCATTCTTGCCTACTTATAGTGTTATTATTCAAGGTTCTTCGTACTACTACTCCCTCTCCTTCTTCTTCTCCATCTTTCTTGCTCTTGTTTTTCTCCATGGTCCATGCTCTACTTAGATGCCTTTGAAGCTGTTCATCTAAGCTTTTCAGATCTATCTGATCTGCTCTGACATACCCACCTCCACTTTCACTCTTCTCCTTCATTTCTGTTTCTCTCTCTAAAAAAGAACTGTTTTGCTTTGTTTTTGACTGGATAAATCAATGAACAAGTAACACAAACAAGAGTCTTTCTTTCTTTGCTTATTGGTAGCTGTGTAGATGCTGTAGGTGCAAACGACAAGGACAAAGAGCAACTGCCTGTGGACCTGTGGGTTTTTAGTTTTAGATTTTCAAGTGTTAAGCTGCTGTTTTCCTTCCCCCTTCCCCTTCGAGTCTACCTGTATCTATGCTAGCGATTGCGATGCTGATATTGTTAATATATAATATAATAATTAATTATTACTGGTGAAAATTTTAAATTCACTGCAATATTTTACCAAAACAAACATTGCTCTCAATTTTTACTTTAACTCTTTAAATACTATTATTTATAAAATTATACATATTAAATATTTTAATTAATAAAATTTTTATATTAAATATTAAAATTTATAAAAAAATTTATTAAAAATTACAACTTATAAAATAAAATGCGTATCCACATCGCAAAAGCTAATTTCTAAAAACAAAGTTTATCCTAAGCTTAGTCTTATATACAGCTTAGACTCCTTATTCTAAACCAATATGTCAATGCCTATATTTTAAGATTAGGCTTGACTTTCTATTAAAATTAATTAATTAAACAGCTGAAAATGTAATTTGTTATTCTAAAAATTTAGTAATCACATATTAAATTAACATTTCACTTGTGAAAAATAAAAACAATAAAAAATTTATTGTTATTAGTGTGAAAAGTTATGCAACATTACCAAAATTCATAATTTTCAGAGTACAACAGAAATTTTGAAAATTTTAGAATAGCACAAATTTTTTTACATAAAATATGGAAGTAAATTTATGTATTTTGTTGTTAATTATTACATATGTGTGTGGGCATGTGCTATGGACTTAATATTTTTAAATAAAAATAGACTATGCTAACTAATAGGCAAAATGTTTAAATTCATTTATATATTTTTGAATACTATAAGTATGAATTTTAGTGATGAGTACTCTACCCATTATTAATAAAAAAATATACATATTTTAAATATCCTTTGGACTAGATAATTTAAAGATAGTAGATATCTTGCTGATTTAAAATTTATTTTAAACATGTTTAAAATAAATACGCTTAGCAAAATTCTTAATAATTTTTTATATAAATACCTAAATGAATATGAATCGATACAAATAATTTAGAATTAGCCCGTATTCATCCACTTCCTTATTAAAATATAATAGTAAAAAAAGATTATTCAATTGTCGAGAATGAAAATTATGTAATCTGAATTGACCGATGGTAAATATAGATCAACATTCGTGACTATCGATAATTAATAAATGAAAAAAATATAAATTTATAAAATTATACAAAAATTGTTAATGTTCGAAAAATATTTTAATCTTTTTAAAATAAAAAGTCATTTTTCTTAAAAATAATTTAATTTTTCTTTTCTATCAGAAAAATATTTTCTCTTAATTTATTTTTTTAAATTTTCTAAACAATAAAAAATTATAAAAAATATTTTTATGCAAGTTATTTTATAAAAATAAATCAATCCTAAATTTTTGTATATTTTGAGAGGTAAAATATTAGTTGTGGTAATATCCTAATAGCAGTAGAAGAGGATTTTTCCTGAAGAAGACTTCTGTCACTCACCCTTCTTCCTTTAGTTTATTACTCCCACCAACAATACTTTTTCTCAATATACCTTTTGGCTAATAATATTATTATTTACCTTTTTTTCATCCATCAGTCATTTTATTTTAAAAATTGTTTTTTTTTTTACCGTTATCTTTTAATAGAATAATTTAATCATTTATAATTATAATTTTTATATAATTATCAATGAGACTTATAATACCATAAAGATAATATATTAATAGAATAATGGCTAAACAATTTCTTTAATAGGCTTTACTTAATTAATTATTTGTGAGTTGGGGAATATGATTTTGGTCAGTTACGCAAACAGTTAGATGGAAGTTTTGGAGTATTATTTTAATTAAATAGAAGAATCGACATTTTTATTTTGACATATTGACTTATTAGTGTTAAGTCATACATATAATTTTTTATGTCATGCTTAAATGTGTACACAATTTATTAAATTTTTTTCATATATAAAGTAAATTTCAATTGAATTTATAAATTCAAATGTATGTCAGGACACGTGTAAAATTCAGGATAACACACGGTTAAAATTACAAAATTCAACCGTTAATCTTATAATATAAATATTAAAGAACTTAGTTGATGAATCCATGTCTAATCTCATTAGTTCTTAATTTTCTTAGACTGCATCCATTTAATTTAAACTGAATTCAAACAATTTAAATTGGATAAAATGAATTTTACTAAATCAAAATTTTATTCCGAGTCAAATCGAAGTAAATTGATTTAATTTAGTTTATTTTGTATTTTTTTTTATTTTTTGGGATTCTTAAAAAATGAACCTTATAAAAAAAAAAATTATTCTTTTTATAGAAACTGATACTATACGAAATAGTTTAAAAACTAGTTCAATCGGTTTTCCTTAAATAGTGTCCATCCCTACTTATTTTTTTATATAAAATCACATTCATCTGTCCAAATAATTAAAAATTATTGTTTGTCTGCTATTTTTTTGTCCTTTTTTCCTTTATTGTGTGACTATGAAAATTGTTTTTTAATGAAATCAATCCAATCCATCTATTAAGAAAGGGCATGATCTGTCTTATTCTCTCATTTGATGTGTGCTATATTATTGATATTAATATTTTTTTTATTCCTAAAGGAGCAATGGAGAGTTATTATTTTACATTTATGGATATGAATACAAAAATCAAACAATTATTATGTAAGAAATCATGGGTACAAGATCCATGATCTTTGTTTTCCCTCAATTGGTTACATTATCCCTTGTTTGTCAAAAAAAAAAAAAATTACATTTATAATTTATAAAGCACAAAATTGGCACCAACAAAATTTCATGGCAGCATGTCCTTTTTGATACCATAAAGTAGTACTTTACTAACTATAAGGTGATGGACAGAATTTGATGATTGAATAATTCTCAATCCAAGTATTTTTCATTTATGTATTAAAATGGTTGTGATGACAAAGGTTGTCCATGTCTTCCACCACATGGCAAAGTTCATTACATGATTGGATTTTATGTATATAATTTAATTATCTATTTAGTTTGATTGGTTCAAGACTTATAACGTACAAAATTTTATTTATTAAATACTTTAATTTGTAAAATATTTTATTAAACGCTACAATTAAATTGATTAAATATTTATTGTATTGAAAAAATTTGAAACTATAAAGGCATAATATATTCTTATCCTAGTTTGGATTACCACTAAATTAAAATTATAAAGTAAAGAAGCATTTGTACATTTGGAATATATAATGCAAAATACTATTAATGGTTGATGTGAGGGAGAGAGGAATTTAGAGCCATTTTACACTAAGAAATTAAGCAAACTAATGCAAAAGAATCTCATAAAATTTATTTCTTGCACTTGAGAATTTGTGACCAACTTTAGGAATAAACTTATTAATTGGTACCAAAAGTACTAAATTAAGCACTATGGGTTCTATTTAAGGAGTACTCACCTTGCAAGAAAGTACATATTTATTGAAGTCTTCTTGAAGGCAGTTTGATGCCATTGTTTGTGGAAAAGGGTGCTTGAAATGGGTATAGAATTCTCATTAGAAAAAAACAAAAGAAAAGAATACAAAAGAAAAAGTGAGAGAAATTATATTCTCTTTGCTTTATTTTTTTATGTTAATTGATTTTTCTTATTGAATCTATGGCTTGTGATACATTTGGTTATATTGGTTAGATTGTGATGTTGTAATTTGAGCTGAGCTTGCAAACTTTTGAATAAATGTACAATATAAATTTTAATCAAAATACTTCTAATCAAGGTAAGTATTCAAATAATTTATTGCGTTGCATAGTGTTAACATATAAAATTATTCTTATTAAATATAACCCTAAATAGGAATTAAATTAAGATTCAGAATCCTAATCCTACGCTGACTGTTTGGAATCCAATATAAATACATAAATTTTACCCTAAAGGAGGGTTGATCGCAATTATTCTCTCTCAAAATTCTGTTAAGCTGGAATTCATGGTGACGGATCTTCAATTCCCCTACAATGTTATATTAGGAAGACCTGCCTTATATGAGCTAGAGGTAGTAACAAGTATCAAATACCTAACCATGAAACTCTACTCCGATGAAGGTGAAGTAATAGCTGTGAGAGGCAATCAAAAGGCAGCGCAAGAAGCCTATGTGGTAACTTTAAAGGGTCTCCCGTTGGCTTTACCAATTATGTGGATGCCAGAAGAAGAATTGCATGATCAGTACACAAAACACCTTCTTTTTGACATCCCAAGGCCTAAAGGAGACTCTAGTCCTGAACCGGTGGGTAAACTAATTACATGGGAAATTGAGGAAGGAAAAAGCATAAAGATGGGAGCTAATTTACCGAGCGAAGTACAGGAGAACATGAAAGAAGTTTTGAGAGATAACATACACAGTTTTGCGTGGTTTGCAGGCAATATAATAGGGATAAATCCAAACATCATCTCTTACAAACTCAGCATAGATCCGAGTTTTGAGCCCATTAAGCAGAAAAAATGAAATCATGGCTATGAAAGGCAATAAGTAATAGCGACAGAAATTGATAAACTCTTGAAATCAGGCTTTATAAGAGAAGTAGATTATCCGGAGTGGTTGGCGAACATTGTCCTTGTGCCTAAACCTAATGGGAAGTGGAGACTCTATGTTAACTTTACATATCTGAACAAGGCATGCCCTAAAGATTCGTACCCCTTGCCTAACATTGATTAGTTGGTTGACTCAACAGCTAGATATGAAGTGTACAACTTTGTTAATGTAGCAACAGGGTATTACCAGATCATGATGAATGAATTGGATGCTGAAAAGACAAGTTTCCTTACGGATCGAGGCACCTATTGCTACAGGTTATGCCTTTTGGACTGAAAAATGATGGTGCAACATATCAGAGACTGGTCAATCACATGTTCAAGGATCATATTAGCCGAACAGTGAGTATATGTAGATGATATGATAGTGAAAAACATCCGAGCTGCTGACCATCCTAGGGATTTACAAGAAGCATTTCACATTTTGAACAAGTTCGACATGAAACTCAACCCAAAAAAAATGCTCATTTAGGGTCAAAGCAAGAGAATTCTTAGGGTTCATGATATCTTAGAGGAGAATAGAGGCGAACCCTGAGAAGATTAAACCGACCATAGAGATGAAACAGCCTGCCAACATTCATGAAGTCCAGCAATTAAATGGCCGAATAGTTGCCTTGGGAAGATTTATCTTTTGTTCGGCTAAAAGGTGCATGCTCTTCTATCAAACACTAGAGCAGTTGAGAGGGTTTAAGTGGGATGATCAGTGCCAACTCGCTTTCGATCAGATTAAAGAGTTTCTATCCTCTACTCCGCTTGAGTAGACCTAAGAAAGACGAACCCTTGTATTTATACTTGACAGCTATGGAGAATTCGGTGGCTTCTGTATTGCTCAGGGAAGAAGGTGGTGAGCAATATCCCATTTATTATGTGAGCAAAGTCTTAAGGGGAGCCGAACTCCACTATCCATGTGTGGAAAAGTTAGCCTTCGCTATCCTCACAACATCCAATCTCCTACGCCATTACTTTCAGTTACACACTATTATTGTTCAAACATCCTATCCACTCAAAAAGGTTTTACACCGAGTTGAACCCTCAGGGAGATTGGTGGAATGATCTATCAGGTTAGGTGAATTAGATATGAGATATGAATCTCGCACGGCAATGAAAGCACAGGTGTTAACCGATTTTATAGCCGAATTCACTGGTGAGAGTCAAATGGAGGGTTCGAAGTCGAAAAAGTCGAGCTTAGAAGGGGATATATGGAAGCTTCACATAGATGGGGCTTTGGGAAGCCTAGGAGCAGCGGTAGGAGTGGTCTTACAAGGACCTAAGGTACAACATGCAGTTTGCCTAGACTTCCCAATAACTAACAACGGTGCAGAATACGAAGATTTGATAGCAGGGTTAATGTTAGCTTTGGAGGTGCGGCCCCCTATACTTCATATTTTCTCTTATTCGCAGCTGGTGGTGGTAAGTATTCAAATAATTTATTGCGTTGCATAGTGTTAACATATAAAATTATTCTTATTAAATATAACCTTAAATAGGAATTAAATCAAGATTCAGAATCCTAATTCTACGCGGACTGTTCGGACTCCAATGTAAATACCTAAATTTTACCCTAAAGGAGGGTTAATCGCAATTATTCTCTCCCAAAATTCTGTCAAGTTAACACATAGGATTGAACATATGATCAAAATTATGGTGATCAATCCCGCAATAACCTTTGCCGCTGAACTACCTTTATTTAGATTAAACTCTTAGCCGTTTTAATATGTGACAAACAATAATAATACAAGTTGGCCAATGGTGTAAAACAACTAAGCACACTTAATTACCAAAAAGTAAAAATTAGCGATGAGGCTTTAATTAATAAAATCAAAAAGTGGTTTCAAAATCATGGACTTTTGTTTATAAAATAGGTGTGGCATATTGAAAATATATAACAATATTACATAATAATTAAAATTACAGAAAAAGAATATTTAAGAGCCATTCAATTTTAAAAATCTAAGTTTTTTCAAAGAAAAGAAGAGAGGAGTAATTAGTAAAAGTGGGAAAAAGATGAAAATGACAAATGGGTAAGCATTTGAATCTTTTCCCATGAATAACAGCAATTCATTTGTTGGTGTACACCAACAAGCCCGTGAAGGCCTACCCTTTTTTGGTCTCATGCAACTTCTTTTTGTTTGTAGAGACTTTCTTTTAGGGTTCACGAGACCACCGATTTTCTCAATAACGCCTCTTATATTTTGACTGCTTGGCTCTTGCCTTGTCTTCTTCCAACGGTCAAATTAAAAGACTCATTTTACTATGCTGTCCAGACAAAACAAACCAAACAGAAAGCTTCCTAGATTATGATACTGTTAGTGCAACAACTTTTGAACCAGTGTCTAGCATTTTCAGCAAATCAAAACTCTATTTCTATTAATTATATGATTACTAACACATTTTTTTATAATAATTTTTAGAGATTGAGAGTGCCTTTTATAAAACATTAAATACGATTTTTAGCTCTTAATCTTTAATGTTTAGATTTTAATTAAATTTTTTTAACGATTATACCCATTATTTTTTTCTGAATTCAGTTAATTAATAATTAATATTTTTATTATTTTAAGTTAAACAGTTAAATTTACGGAAATTTTATCCTAAAAGACAATTATTGGATATTTTACTTGCTAATCCAATGGCAGGACGCTAATGTGGTTTTGGCCCAATGATTAGAATTGAGATCTTGAGAAAATAATAAATTCACAGCCCATCAGACTAAGTCTAATCCTACTCTGAGTTATGTCAGGCTCATTCATAAAGAGAAAACTATGATAATATCTACTCATACCAACTCCTATTACTTTAATTTCATCATTTTGAGAGAGAGAGAAATCTCAAAATAAATTTCTAAATTCTATTATTTTTTATTAATAATGAAATTCGAAAAATGAGCTCTATAATCCGGAGAATTTTTGTTCCATCAATTCAAAAAATGTATATATAATAAAATTGAAAGGCACAAAACCCTTGAAGACTCGAGGAATGGGGGATTGTCAACAAGGTCTAAATTCAATTTGGAGTACGTATTGTAATCCAAAATTCCAATAGCTTTTTGATTTGAAAACCAAAGTCTAGAAAACCACTCGGCTAGAGCTAACTAACCATTAATATACAATCAGACCAAGTATAAAACTATTCCATTATTGTCTCTATTATCAATATCATCACTATCATCAACAACAAAACCCTTAGGCTTGTTTTCCAGGAATTAGTGCTGTGATTAGAGGCAACTCAGACAATCCACCAGTGTATATGTGACAGCAAGATCAGCAACTATACAACTCCAATGTTGGACTTATGCAGCACCTGCATAAGCATCAGAAATGACATACTTAACGCATGGTGTGATAATTCTGATAGTTGCTAACAAATGATGCTGTGCAAAATTTTATTTTATTGTATAGTCACGGAGGAAACACCGATGAAACTATTCTACTACTTCTGTTTTGTGAAAATGTCATTTCTCATTTATGTCTTTTTCAATTCTTTTTAAGGGGTTATAAATAATAAAGGCAGAAATACGCTCATGCTACCTCATGTTCTGCGTTTCTTCTTCTCTGGAGTTGCATGTACTTGTGCCTTAATTCCATAAGTTCTCAACTGAAAATTTTCAAAAGCCTCAGATACTGCAGCTACCTATTACGTGGAAATTGGAAGCAAAAATGTCATCGGTAATGAAATAACGTTAGACAATATTTGTTACAGGAAAGCATTTTGAATTTTACAGACCAGTTCTTTCTTTTTGGAGTAGACCCTCACTATCATGTCTTGATAATACGTAGGTAGCAAGTGACTGATTCGCTCATCAGGTATAGGAAATTTCTCCTCACTTTCATAATCCTGAACAGAAGAAAATAGCAAACGAAATGAGATACCCTGTAGGACATCCAGAAATAGTAAGGATGCTAATTCAAGATATTACTTCAATCTGCTCTAAATTTTCCTGTAATGCCTATTAGGTTAGTACTGTAAGATCAGAATTTCTCTAGACTAAAGAGATATCACAGATTTAGATTAACAGAAAGCAAATGTTATCAACATCTTTGTATTATCTTCAGGCAATGAAGACAATGAAAAATTTGTCTCTAACAAAACCAAGCTATCACAGGGGAGCTCAATAAATTCACTAGGGAAAATTACTTGGTCATCAATAACAATTATAGTTCTCACAGATTAAATTGCATGAAACCTGGTAAAGCAGCATTTTTTTTTTTTTTGGGATGTCTCATGAGCATCCTCATACCCTTTTTAGGTATGAGATTATTCTCATTTTAGTGTTTGTGTTTGTCCCTCCCCACAAGTGTTTTACCGCGCATCAAACCCCTGCCCATAAGGAGATTGTCCATTGAACTCAAATGTGTCTTACCATTAAAAAACAGGTTTCTTTTTACTTGGAGGTCTCTGCTCGCACCATATGTGACTTTGCGAGCATTGCAGATAGTGCGTAATGCCACACCACATGATACTTTTTGGTTCACAGAGGAACAGCATGAACAGTTCATTCTAAATCTAGAAGTAAAAGAGAAAAGACAAGCAATAGATAACACAGCACATCCACAATCACGCTCACTGTAGCAGGTATCTCTATAGTTATTCCCATTCTTAAAACATGGGGCAGTAATATTAATGCCAATCAAGGCTATACTTGGACCAAATTAATGTTGGGGCTAAACTGAAGAATATAGTATTAGTTCGCAAAAAAAAAAAAAAAATCGGGTCAAGATAGTTTAACTAAGTACCTTGAAAAAATTGATGCTGGAGAAGTGCGGATACACCAAGAAAAGGAGGAGGTGTTGTTTGAGGGGTTGGAAGAAGAAAAAAAATCAGTAGAATGTACCATTTGACATAGATTTATAAGAAAGAGAGGTGCATTATTTAAATGAAAATATATGCCGGAAAATTCCATTACCTTTCAAGAGGATTATGTCTTCCACGAGTCAAATCAATTCTGACATTGCTTACTGCTATGTCCTCTTCCTTCAGGAGCACAGGACCATCTTTCTGTGAATTGAAAGCGTTCAACACACCAGAGTTTTTTTTTTTTTTTTTTTGACATGGTTGAAAGGAAACATTTTAAATACATGCGAGCGCATAGTTTTGTAGCTAAGGTTATGCAAAAACCTGGGAACAAACAATATCCTTTGCTGTGACATCTTTAAAATTTTCCATTTTGTCCTTGGGAACAGCATACTCATTGCAGAACTGCCAAAGAGAAATGAAACAGTGTTGTATTAAACTTGAACTTTTATAACTAGCAACTAAATGACAAAAGGATCAAACTAAATAAGATATTACAACACAATAGCAATAAGTTACAATGTTCCTTCAATGAAACATCTCAAAATGAAAACAGACAGTCAATTAGTGAATTTTCTTTTTTTTTTTTTTTTCAAAAGTGAGAAATGAGCAAAGTTTATTCTCCACCTGGTACAAGTCTCTCCTCCGTATCCGCAGGATCAGATCTCTAGATTCTCTTAATTGTTCATCGGGGGCTGTCTCAATGGTTTTGATTATTGTGTCATCTAACTGCATTTTCAAGAATGACCGATCAAGATGCTGTATCTTAGAGAAATAAATCATCCATTATAACATCTTGTAGAAAACAGGTATTATTACCTTCCAATATTCTGAAGGATCTTGAATGAAAGATGATATTTGCAAATAGTCATTTGCTTTCAACAATGCATCAACTATCATAAGTTCTATTGCCTGCAAAGTGTCACTATCTGAATAAACATACTGAAGTTCAAATACTAAATGGAAAATGAACAGACAATTGTACAAAATATGGTAAGTTTATAAGATGAAAAGGGAAAAAATAAAAGATTTATAGATCATCATGGATAAAGGATTCTATATTAGAGGACAAGAACTAGTTCAGGTTTACACCTTTACTTTTGGATGAGTATAAACTGTGCGATAAAGATCGGCACGAGTGGCAAACAACTTGTGGATGGTAAGATCTGGAAAAACAACCACTATTAAGCAAAAGAAACTAAAGACCATATCTAAATAATTTGGTTGCATGGAAATAAGACACTCACAGTCCTTAGCACGATAGCAAATCTCGTCACCCATAACCCGCATCGTCTCCATTAACCTACAAAGCAATCGACAATGTTTAGTACCAGGAAATCTTTTTGAACTTTAATATCAATTTTGTCCTTTGCAAGGTATTAGAAAATAATGAAGGAATGAATAGAAAATAAGTTGACAACAGAATGTCAACTAAAACCTTGGGAACTCAAAACTACATCCTATACCACAAGCTCGACAGTCACGAACAATATAATCAAACCTGCAAATTAATAACACTTCTCACTAAAATTGCATAATAAGTACCAAAGCTGAATTAATGCCTCGAATTATTAACACAAATTTTGAAACCTCACTTGTCCACATCAATTCCATTTCGACCATTTGCAACAATATCATACAAGAAGCGCTTCTCCTTAGCATCCTGCATGGTAAAAGCAACAATACATAGAGCAAATAAAACTAAAATCAACTATCAAGTATACAACAACATTCACACGTTACATTCGCCAAGTTAATAAAAATATGACCGCTGGATAGATAACCAAGGAAAAAGACCTTACTTTTCTCTGTGGAAATTCTGAGCTGGCTAGTATCATCTCCTGAAAATAAATTGAGGCAGGAAAAAAAAATAATGAACCATATTCATAAAAGCAGGATATGAGAGAGAGAGAGAGAGAGAGAGAGAGAGGAAATTGTGCTTATCATGGAAAAAATAGTTTCAAATAACAAATTATACAGCCACTCCACAGTGGTAAGTCTCTTCCACCATAAGGTGGTTATATACCCCACAGGTGGATTTATGTTTAAAGTTCATATAAAAGTCCTATGGCTCGCCACGTACTCAATAGAAAATTAGAAACGATTTTAACAAAATTTCTAAATGGCAGCATACCTTAACTTTTCTCATCATGCCTGAGTCAACATCAATATGGTGCTCATCAACAATATGATCAACAACTTTGGCAGACATTTGTTCATGACACCTAGAAAGTACAATTACAACAAAAGCATATAAGAAAAATGACCAGAAAATTCAAAAGCTCTGAAATCCTTTTTATCTAATGGGAATGGAATTTTAAAGAGCATGAATCGCAAGCATCAGATTCACCAAGGAAAAGTAACTACTCTCAAACTTAGACTGCTATATAGGACCTACTGAGTAAGTTGCAATGTAAGAGAGAGACAAATAACCACATGCAGAAGTCCAAAATCTTGTCCTGGGTAAATGGAAAAAAATTAAAATGGCAATAGAATCACAATGACATAAAATTATATAGCTTGCATTCATCACATGTATTATTCAAGCGGAACTGCAGATACTCAAACTATCAGAACTCATGACGATCTTTCATTATGTTAACTGGTTTGAGTGTAATCCGTCTAAGATATAAACATACCATTTTTCACCATTTATAACCTTGGGGAGAAACTCACGTTCAAACATGTGACTGAAAGGACCATGGCCCACATCATGCAGAAGTCCTAAAAATTAGATGAACAGATAATAGGACCATAGAAAACAAAAACCAGTTTCACACAGAGGTATTGCAAGTTAAACACAATAAAATACCTGCAAGCCTTACTGTCCGAACATCAAAGCTATCAATACCAAGCTCCAAACCCTACAATTACAGGAAGTTAATATGAACGCAAGGTATTTCCCAGATTAGTGGAGCTGTTACCATTATGAGGATCATAGCATACAAAAGAAAGCTCAAAATAGGTTCCTACCTGGTAATTTTTTAGCCTTTCAACAGCTTCACTGGCAAGCCAATACACACCAAGAGAATGCTCAAACCTTGAATGCACGGCCCCGGGATAAACCATGTAGGTTGCACCTAGAACACATATAAAAAGTGTATTTTAATACACTCTATAGACTGTACTGGAGGTTCATGAATTATGATATTACACTGTCTAAAAAATCAAGTGCAGTCGAGTAATTACTTGATGCTAAAAACATGACATAAGTACATAAATACATACACACAGATGAATATATATCATAAACAAGTGGAAATATAACTTCTTGATGACTTTCTTCTAATATATTTTAAGCCAAGAACAGGGGACTCACCCAGTTGTTTGAGGTCACGAAGTCTGCAATAAAGATTAAAACTAAATCATTAAAAATCCATCATAAAATATTCATAACCAAAATACTAAATGCATTATTCCGAAAAGATAAACTTGCCTTTGAAACTGTTCGGTATCCAAAAACTTCACACACAGCTGCAACAAAAAAAAATGTAAGAATAAACAATTAAAATCCTCATTATACTTCTAACAAGATTCAAAACCCACAAGTAAAATGCCCAAAAACTTAAAATCCACAAAAACCCCATTGTTGAACTAAAACTTGAACAAACAAAAAAATTATAAAGAAAGACAAGATTACAGGATCGAGATAGATGTTGCCATGGACATTATCATGGACGTGCTTCAGTAATCGAAGATTGTGAGAAGAGGCAAATCCATTGAGGGAAGGCAAAGTGAAGTCTTCATTGCAATAAGCACCCATATTTTCTTCCGGTTCACTCTGTCACTGTTTGAAGAGTTAAAAGAGAGAAGAAGAACTGGTTATTTGAAAGAAATATTGAAAATATAAGGAGAAGATATAGGAATTTGGAAAAGACAATTCTTTTTTAATTGGGTATTCTGTAAAAGGTTGGAAGATTTTGCGGAGAGTTGCAATGGAGAAGAAGTGTTAGTGCCGCCAAATTTGTGTCGCATCTGTAGGAGCCAGAAGGCCAGGAAATAACAAGAAATGGCAACAGAACAGAATGTAGAAGGAATATGTGCATAAACTTGCAGTGTTACGGGGCTGCTATTAAGCCATGTGTAACTGTCTGTATGATTAAACAAATAATCAATCAATCAATCAATTGCTTTGCCTTTTAGGAACCACAATAAAATTAGGGTTTAAATCTTGAGATAAAGATATTTTCTTCTTTTTTGATTATTATACAATAAATGTGTATTGTAGTAATTAAAGAAATGGTTTTTAAATTAAAAAAGTTAATATCTTTATCAAGATATTACCTTTTAAAATTTAAACTTCTTCTCCATATGTATTTTTTTATAAATGAGTTTAACCTATTTTTATTTAAATTTAGAAAATGATTTAGATAGATTTGACCTTGAGATTGATCTTTAACTAATTTATAGATGAAATTAATAAAAAATATTATATTTTAGAAACAAATATATTTCGGAACATTGGCTGAAATAAAAAAATAAAGCAAAAACAAGTTTAAAAAATCTCAATTATAATTTGTTTGCTCTATGGATTGAATTTAGACAAATTTTTATACTTAAATTTAAGTTTTTCAAAAAAAAAAAATTGTTTGATTTGTTTTACAAGTTAATTTCTTTTTTGTCTGATTTGCTTTATTTAAATTTCCTCTTTAGTAAATCAAAATAATATGGTCAATAACATTTTAATAACTTAAATTTAAATTGAATGTAACTTATTTTAATACTTAGGTGCATTAAAATTAGAGTATTTAAATATCTCAACAATTTATTTAAATTTGAACCTCGGAAATTATTTAGAAGCAATCTTTTATATATGGAAAAATTATAATTTTTATCCTTTAAATTTATTATAAATTATAAGTCTATCTCTATATTTTAAAAAATATACTATAATATCTCTATAGTTTAGTTTCCTCACACTCTTCTGTTTTTGTTGTCTATTTTATTGCAATTCAAACATCAATTACAAGAGAAAAGACAATATTCCCTCTCACTAAAATTCAAATTGATGCCTTCCCCTAACAGTGCCTCTAACATCCAAATGGCATATTTTACACCAAAATCCTGATTCAACTTCAAGTGTTCCAATTCAAAGAAGACCCATCAAATTGGTTCTTAATCTCTCCACTTATATACTTCAATTCCTTTAATTAAAATTCAAAAAAAATAATTAAAAAAAAGAGAGAAAATAGATATGCATATGGGTAAGAGATTTATGAGTTTATTGAATTTTCCGTTTTGTTGTTCTTTGTGGTTCCATTTTCCGTTTTGTTGTTTCTGTCTTGAACTTATCTTATGTTGTATACGTGTGTCAAAAACATATTATAAATTCAATCTCCCCAGTTTTATCTTGGTCGGCTCGACTCGAATCAGGCTCATTCAATGCTCAACTCAATTCGATTCGAGTCCAAAAAAAGATTGCCCGAGCCAACCGGCGAATACCCGGGTCCGTGATCATTGAAAGGATACAGCGAAAGCACAGGACTATGCTCTCGTGGATAACAACACATAAATGTGAGGCTAATATCACAAGACGAAACTAACTACCACACTTCACGGCCATGGTGGTTGTGACAAAATCCACTTCATTACCACCTATCCTCACTTCCTGCAACCAAATATCACCATTCCTCCAACATTTCCATCAAATTTATAGTAATTGTAGAAGACCCACTACACAAAAAGTGCTCAACTCTAATGGGTGCCTTTCTGTTAAAGCTTATATGGAGAATCCAAACTCCATTTCCAGTTTCGCCAACAAAGTCATTGGCTCTCTCCCTGTTATAGGCCTCGTAGCTAGAATTTTCAACGATGAAGGTGGCGTTGGTGGTGATATTATAGATTTCGCAGAGTTCAGAAGAAGAGTGGGCAATAATTGCACCGTCAATGATTCTAGAGCTTTCTATGAGTTCCAGGATCGGCGAGGCAAGGTAATTAAGTTCATCAATTTATTTCCTTCGATTTTATTTATTTATTTCTTCTGTGGTAGACTGCATAATCAAGTTATACTTAGTGCTTCAGTTACTGAATATGGTTTCTTTAAATTTTTGTAATTTTATTGATTCTAGTTGTTATTTTAATTTATTTGTTTTAGGGTATAAGAGTGTTTTAGTAGTTTGGAATTGAGTTCTTGAAGATTCTGTTTTTTATCAGAGTTTTGAAGGTTTTTAAGTTATTGAATTTGGTTTCTGTAATTTTGTAATTTTATTGATCATTATTGTTATTTTAGGATTCTTAGTAGTTTGGAATTGAGATCTTGAATATTTTGCTTCTGGATAGGTAGGGGATCCTTTGTATGTTCTATTGTGCTGTTGGCTAGCAGCTGTTGGTGCTGGTCTTCTCAAATCTGACGAGATTCTGGAAGGTGCAGCACGGCTTCGGTTATCAAACGATATTGAATTTGAAGAGCAGAATTTCATTTCGTTGATGAATGAAGCCAGAGAGGTTCGAAATCGTTTTCATTCCTTTCTATCTTTCTTTGTCTGATTTCCTCGAGTCCATGCTGAAAATCAAATTGAAGTAATCAATTCTTGCTTTTAATTGTGTCTGAAACTGACAATATTCCTCTTATAACTGAGATTTTAATTCATCTGGACTTTCATATTTTCATGTTTAGTATAAATGAAATGTTCGGTTTAACCTATTGAAATAAATTTTATATAATTCAACACAACTAAGCTGAAAGGCTTTTGTTTGTAAATGAATTCTATACTTCAAATTCATTTATATCAAACATGGAGTAGATTAGGCAGGGATTTAGTTTCTAACTCAAATTATAAACCGTTATTTTCTTAATTCATATTTTTCCCAGTACATTAGAAAATGAGAATGGAACTGCCAAGGTTTGAATCCCTTGACGTCTTGCAATACAAGGCAGGCACTTGATCATCTTAAACGAACAAGAATTCATGCATTGACTACTAACATATATAATATAATTGCTGCTTGAAAAGATTAAGGCATCTTAAGGTAAAGATTGTATCATTTTCGAAAAATAATTAGGAAATGATGTTGTTTCTTTTTTCACTGTGCAACTTGCCTAGGAGTAGGAATAAATTTTTGTAGAGTACTATCAAATAGAGACGTGTGAACTAAGTCCCTTGCTGAGAAATTCACTAAAGATCTAGTAATAAATGGATTAGTTTTCAACCCGTCGCCTGAAATTTGATAGCATGAGTTCTTATTTCTTAAGCTGTCTAGCTTGATGTGGCACTAGGGTAAAAAATTTCTTAGCATGAAAGGAGGGGTCTGGCTCAGGAACTATTCTGCACTTGCGATTTTTCAATTGCTTGTAAATTAAAGACATACAGTGCAGTCTAGTCTTGTAAATTAAACAAGTCATGCCTGTTGATAGACTAGGATTTCCTACTTACATAGAAACATACTTCTCTAATGAAACGCGTATAATTAGAATGTGGATTTGTTTGCAAGAGACCACATGATATCTTGAGTATCAAGGCTTTCATAATGTTGTTCCCTTTTCTATTGATGCTCTTTATTTTGATCTACTCTTGAGACTTTAATTAGTTGTTTTGCTAATAACAATGTTTAAACTATAGAAACGAGCAAAATTAAAGGTTTCAAGCCCTAGTGTCCCCATGGAAGCGCGAGCTGAAAAGGCACTCGAGGCAATTTACATTTGCTGCTTCGGGAAGGATCCTATTGAAACAGAAGATGAGAAATTGCTGACTCTAATGCTCAGTGCTGTTTTTCCATCGGTCAAGCAGCCAGAAATAGAAAGAATTGTTGAAGATAAAGCAAAGAAAGTGGCTGAAGGTTGTGATGAAGTGAATGTTCCAGAGCCAAAGAACTTGCCTAAAGAAGCTGTACAGTTACAAATGAAAGACCTCGAATTCCTTAAACAAAATAGAGACACTTAATGTAAATGCTTATTGTTAATACAGATGTGACTTCTAGGTGAGTGCAAAATTAAAACTTCCCGATGTAAATGCCTGGAGTTTTGTTGTTTGTACCGCTCAAAATATCATATACTGTACTGGGAAAAGGAAAAACGATGAATATCAGAGTTCTTACTTTTTTTGGCCGTTGTTGCTGCACTTACTAATGAAATTGATTGAATATTTCATCCATTTAGATCTTTCTTGAGATGTTATCCTTTGCACAGTGAATGCGAAATCGTTCTTTTGCCTTTACCTGTTATGAGAGCAAAGTTTCACTCCTTCCTTTATTTGTAATGGACTTATATTTCTTCCTCTTCTCTAAGTTGCTCAAACTAGGCACAAAATCATCTTTATCTTTATGTATAAACCATAGTAGAAGTGCTAAAATGGTCAAATGGGGTTGTGATTTCACTAACTCACCAAAATCAAGCCCATCCAGCCGATCAACTTTTAGGGCTATAAATGAATGTCCAAATTCAAAGAATCCTATTTCAAATGTAATTAAACTTGTGATCATGGCAGTTAAGAAAACAACTGAAGTTCAGATACCACTTTTGATCAAAGCAGAGGGAAATAACAAATTCATTTCACAACAATAAGAAACAGATAGATGCATAGATCATAAACTTTTGGATGGATTATAACCATCCTACATTCACTCATTACAGCTTACTCATCATTTTCTCATGGATAACAGGAAACCTCAATTAAGATTATTTCTTGTGGGACCCTGAAATGCTCACCGGTATTGAGGTGCTAGTTCCCCTTCCTTGACAATGTAATTCTGTGGAGGAAATTCTTCTCCCTTAAAGTATCTGTCAAGCATGTCCTTAACTCCAGCAGCATATCGCAACTGCATAATTTTCATTCAATACGAGTACAATAAATAAAAAAAAATACAAATGTAAGTTCAAACAATCAGTATAAAAACTCGAGGACCGTACTTGGGCATCAATTGTTGTTCCAGAAATATGAGGGGTCATAGCTTGATTTGGCATGTAACGCCATGGGTGGTCCTTTGGAGCAGGTTGTGGATACCAAACATCTCCGCTGTAGCCTGCAAATTACAGGTAAACAACAATTAGTTACACATAATTCTTGAAAATCGTGAATGATTTCTTGCATATTAAAAGATATCCACTCAAAAACCATGGATATTTTGTTAAATTGCAACAATCATTTGTTCCCTGATTCTCTCCAACCACTTCAATATCGTTTAGTGCCACCCCTTTATCTTGGACAAAGAATGAAGAAATTAGAAAGACAAGAAGGAGAAGACTCGTGAACAGTTAAATCATGAACAGCAATGTTCAGATATATATTGCAACATTCTTAGTCACAGACATTCTGCTAACTATATTGTTACCTCCGATATGTCCGCTAGAGCAAGCATCAGCAACTGCTTGTGTATCCATGATTGCTCCTCGAGCATTGTTAACAATAAGAACCCCTTTCTTCAACTTTGCAATCCTTTCTTTATTAAACAAACCCCTGACCAACAGATGTCAAATGATCCCGTAAGATTGGTACCATGTATTTTTCAATAATGATGCTAGATGTGTCGACCTAAGGCTTTGGAAAGCCAATTACCAGAATGGTAAAATAAAATGTGAAATGGTGTTGTGGGAAATCAAAAGTTTATAGATTTGTACAACAGAGGTTAGAACTTTTACTTTGTCTTCTCTGTAAGAGGTGTGTTGATGACAATTATGTCACATTTGGGAAGCATTGTATCAAGGTCCTCCTCAAATTTAGCTCCCGTCTGACTCTCCAATTCTGGGTCGATCTTAACTCGATCATGATAAAGAAGATTACAGTTGAAAGGCTTCAACCGTTGCAGCAAAAGCCTACCAATGCGTCCAGCACCAACAGTTCCCACTGTCTTTCCCTCGAGATCATAGGCTCTGTAAGCAATGCCTGCCACATTCCAATCACCATTGATAACTTGATGATATCCAGGTAAGAAATTTCGGACAAGAATAAGAATTCTCATGAGCTCATCTTCAGCAACCGAAACAACATTGCTTCCTGTGACCTCTGCAACAGTTAGTCCAGCAGCTGCAGCAGCCTTCAAATCGATGTGATCTGAGCCAATTCCAGCTGTAAGGAGCAATTGCAAGTTTTTGGCCTTTTTGATCCTTTCTGCCGTAACATAAGCAGGGTGGAATGGGGTACTTATGAGGACATGGAGATCAGGAATATGCTTTTCAAGTTCTGCGACAAGAAGAGAGAAAACAAGAGAAAAATAAAAAATTTGGCCTTATAAATATCAAAATTATGACTGCAATCTAGGGCCACTGTTCCAATAGCAGCAATTTTCCTGAAGCAGCAGTAAGTGTACACGTCAGTCAACCCACCACAATCAGGTCCTTCTTTGTCATCAGTGACAATGTATTGATGGCCTTGTGATTCCAGCCAGTCACGTATGCCCAAAGCTCCTTCTACACACCCCACAAAATTGGGATTCTTTGAAGCATATTCATTGGCCTTGTAGAAAACCCCAACGATTTTTTTGCTCCCTGCAGAAGCCTGTTTGCACACAAAACATCAACATAAATGATAAAATCATACCCATCGAGTCACCATTTTCATTTTGTTTAAGATTTCATACATATTAATTTATTATTTGCAAATTGCAAATCACAGTATACTCCTAGAAAATATCATGATAAACAAGTAAAATATAAATATACAAAACTGATTCACCATTTTTTTTTTTTCTGTTTAGGATATTAATTTACTGTGGAAAGATTATTCGATTCCTAAAAAATTTATCAAGACGTAAATTTTTTTATCAAATCTTTCTTATTATATGCCCTAGACACTATATTAATCGAATATTTTTGTGAGAATATCTGCCATCTTATTTCTATAAATATATTTAATGACCAATACCCATAATTAAAGGATGGATTATTGAAATCCCACTAAGTACGTCAATTTTAACAACTTAATCAAATATCTGCCATCTTTTTTATTAATATTTACTAGATCCTTTCTGTTAAAAATTTGAGTCAAATAAGGGTAGTTCAGTAAATTTCCATTTAAAGAAAAAAAGAGTGACAAGTGCCTTGTTTAAAAGATTTTAAGCAATTTTTTTATTTCGTTTTATCTATCCACAACAAGATGAGTTAGAACAATAAATATGGCTGACGTGGAAACTTGACCCCAGAAAAGCCACTTATCCAACAATCCAAAAATAAGCTGAAAACTTTAGCACTCAGCCAGTACCGTCCATCTCGACCATCTCGAGACCCCACAGGACAAAGCATTAGGTGTGGGTCGGAAACGGAGTGGAGATGGCTTTTGTGCACTGCACGCTCTTTCATGTGGAAATGTCTCACCCTCACCACTTGTACACCGCCTGCCATCACACCAGGCGTTACCTCGCGCGTTAATTTAACGCCTCTCTTTGATTTGACGTCATCAACATCGTGAAAGATAAATAAATCAAACAATTTTACACACGTACGCGAGACTCAATCGAGACGTTGACTCGTACAAAATTATTTCACCGCAAAATTTGACCACCACCGTGATCGCCTGATCGGCGACGAACTCACAGCGGGGAGTTAAACATAGCCGATATCTATGGCCTCTGGGATGGCTGTTTTCTAATTTATTTAGCGTATAATATAATATTCGAATTTAATTTTAAAAAATCTCAAAAAAAAAAAAAAGGAAAGGGGTTTGCTTACATGGAGGTCTCTAGCGAGAATTGAAGAACCAGAAATTGCAGATGACGAAGTCAAAGCGCGAATCGCAGAAGTAGCAGCACGTTTCATGGCCATTTTTTATCTACACAGCTGTAATTAAAGAAGAAGAGAAAGAAAGAAACGGTCGTAACTTGTGAATAAATCCTCTGGTCGCTAACATTTAAATAGGGGAGTGAGACTGAGAATTCTTGACGTGGCAAACTTTTCTTGGCCTACTGTTTGTCAGCTTCCTCTTTCACTACTGCGTATTATCCTAATTTGCTTTCCCGAATAAAAACAAATTAATCAAATGCTGCGTTTTCTTTTTTGGAATCTGTTAAACATTCAATTGATTGTTGGATTAAATTAGAAACTTTATTGCCAATGAATTCTAAATTTTGATGCATAGTTCATTTAAGAATTTAATCATTGAAGTTGAATTAGTTCAACTATAAATAATGGTATTCAATTATTGATAGCAAAATATTTAAAAATGATATAATAATATATCTATTAATCTTTAAATATCTTTATTTACGATCAATAATCGATTACTTTCATCATTTCATTTTATATATATGATTTGATAAAATATGTATATTAATAATTTAGTCTATAAAAATTATTCTTTTTCTTTTTTTTATTTTTAATTTATTAAGATATTAATAAAACTTTTCCATTTAATAAAAAATCATTAAAGTTATTATAGAAAAAATAATTATTTATACATATAAATTTAAAAATCTTCAATATTTTCGGACATTTAAAAAAGAAATAACAAACAAAGAAAATAGGACAGAGTGAGTGTTAATTGTTTCTATGTATATAAAAGGATGAATAATGAGATCTTTGAAAATTAATTTTAGTGAAATTTTGATATATACTAAAATATTCTTAAAATTGATCACTTCACTTGGAAATTTTAATCAAAACTTCTAAAATATCTTTAGCCATGTATGAGTTAAAATCTTTTAATTAAAAGTATAAATTTAATTGCAAACAAATAAATTATAGCTAATTAAAAGACTTCAATTAAAAAACACGAATAATAAATAATAAGAGATCATAATCATTACAAAGACATTGTTATTAGTAGTATTATAAGCAAAATGAAGTTAAGGTTTTTAATTTTATTATTTCGATGATATTTGAACAATTTTTTTTAAATTTATAAAATTTATAAATAAATTTTAAAATTAAAAAGAGGGTGCAAATTATTAAAATAATATTTTGAAATATAAATTATATAAATTCAGATAGATTTATATGATGACGGATGGCTCAAAATTAGATTTGAGAATAAATCTCAATATATGAATAATAATAAATTTCAACATGTGACAATTATTTGTAAAAAAAAAAAAAAAAACAAACCAAAAGTATCAATAATTCATAATTAAATTTGAGAATAAATTTCAATATATGGATAATAATAAATCTTAATATTTAAAGATTATTTATAGAAAAAAAAAACACACACACACAAAAAGTATTATGAAGAAGGGATTCAAATCTGAATCAATTGCTAAGTCGAAAATGTACTTACCACTGAATTATGTCTTAACGCACAAAATATTATTAAATTAAATTATTAAAAAATCTTTTATATTAGGTACCAAATTAAGAAACGGTCTAAAAATAAACAAAAAAATTGTCTTAATTCTGTTTAGTTATGTAGCCATGCGAATATTAATGTTTTTTGGGCAATTTTTATAAAATTAACCTAAAAAATAATAATTAATGTCACTACTCAACAAGCAAAATAGCAAGCAACAGTACAGTAAAATACTCAAAATGCAAGCAATAGTACAATCAAAGAGGAGAAGTATGCAAACAACAACATAATAAAAGACGGAAAATGTTTGCAAGCAACAGTACAATAAAAGAGGAGAAATGGGCAACTAACATTATAATAAATTAATCACTCAAGGGCAAAATAGAATTTTACTTATTTTCAAAGCAAGGGAAGTGGACTTCCTTGGGTTGGGGATGGCAAGTTCGTCCCCGTACCGCCAATGAAGTTGGATTTGCAATTTCCCAAAAATTTCACTCATGATGAGGTTCATCACTTCCCAGGAACTTCAAGTTCGTTCTCCACTTACCCCCAGCCAAACGAGTCCTAACACAGTTAAATACTTCTGGCTCCACTCTCAGCCACTTGGACTTGGAGGCTAAAGGAAGACAATATAAAAATCTTTTTTGGCTACCCATTTCAATCATGACGGCTGCCATGTGATGTGGCGAATTTCAATTTGCTATTCTCTCTCTAAGTACAGACACACCTTCCCTAGTCGCCACCGTTGGTCGGCCGCCATTCTCCATTGTTGATTTTAGGTCTTGCATATTTTATTCCGTTCGGTTTCTCAATTATGATGTTTAGTATGCCTACTGGATTGAGTAAAGTTATGATCATATGAGATAAAATGGTGTATTAGAGTTCAATTTGATTAATAACTTTGGAATTCTAAAATTTAATTTAATTTATTTAAGTGTCAATAGTTGGTATTCTCCACTCTAATTGTTATTATCAATTTACTGCTATCTCCGTTCTAAAATAATTTATTCTAAAATATTTATTATATTTGTGATTTCAAGAGTAATAAATTCATTTTTTTCATGTTTACTATTTATGTATGATTAATAATTATTGTTTAAAGTGAATGGTTTCTTCTAGAGTTAATGTTAAATTAAAAATAATATAGTCAATATATTAAATATTTTATTGTAATTTAGATAAATTTAATATTTTTTTAAATACGTGAAATTCTAAATGTAACAAGATTATGAAACTAAGATAGTAAATATTATTTTGGTCTATTAATTTTAAATTCAAATTTGAACTCACTTAAAAATTTGTGTTTGATATTCTCAAAAAGTTATGTCCAAAATTAATTAACTCTCATTTGATTATTATTAAGGGTGTGTTTGGCTGTATTAGTTATTTTAGGCTCTTAAATGCTACTTTTTCAAAATATTTTTTTTAGCTATCAGTTTTATAAAACGGTTTTAATCCGTGAATTGTAGAGGAAAGATAATGGGCATAGCTTCTAAGTTCTAACTAATGGTAATTGGTAGAATGGTTTTAAGGAGTGAACTGTAGGGGAAAGATTATATCCGGTAAAGAATATTTTCATTTGAAACGTTTAACGTTAGAGTATTTACTATTTATCATCTTTAAATTAATTTTTAGCGGTTTGGTTAAATTAAAATTTTATTAATATTAATTAATCATAGTGTTTATATATATATATATATATATATATATATATATATATATTATAATAGTTTTAGAGGTGGATAAAAAAGTTTAAAACGTTATAACGTACAAAGAATAAGAGTTAAATTGGATAAAAAGTTTAAATATTTACTTTAACCGTCCTAAACAACTTCAAAGTTTAAAGTGACTGGAAAAAATTAAATTTGACATTTTTAATGGCCGTAGACAAATTCTTGTGCTTCCAATAAAAATTCATCGGATTGTGTTTACATAGTTGACAAACGGAAAGCGAATTGGCTGTGTGCTGCGACTGACTTGTAGTCGAAACAAGCCAATTTTCCAAAAATCGGAAGCTATCTGAAAGAATGGACTCAGTGGAATCGTCGACTCGGCATCGACCGACAGTAAGTCAGCACGAGCAATGGATGGTTCAAGATCAGGTGTTCCAAATCTACGATATCTTCGCTCGTATTCCTCATAGCGCCCAAACCCTAATGTAAACTAACAAAATTATCATTAAGTTGAATTTCATTTTTCACTTCTAAGTTGATATTCTCAATTCACTATAGTTTACTTCGGTTTATAGGCTTGAGCTTGTACGTGATAAGCATATAGATTACCTAACCAGAGGACTCCGGCAACTCAGTCCCTCCTTTGTTGTATTGGATTCCAGGTGAATCTTTCTATCTCCTTCAATTTCTTGTTTTTCTATCTGATCGAACTTGAAATTTGAAAATTGTTAGTTATAAATATAGTTAGAAACTATCCAATATCTGGTTGTAATTAGAAACTATTCAAGTGATCTGTCTCCTACTCTTATTAGCTAGTTTCATTGAGGAGGGTTTAATTATGGAAATTAGATTTTGTCATCGACTGCATATTCAGACTTTATGCATTAGTTTACCTTGTATGCCTTAAAATTATTCATATACCTAATTTGATTCTCTTTCTCATTTATTGGCACGCATTGTTGCTTTGTGCAGTCGTCCTTGGCTTTGCTACTGGATTCTGCATTCGATTGCTTTACTGGGCGAGTCAGTTGATTTTGAACTGGAAAATAATGCCATTGACTTTCTTAATCGATGTCAGGTGTGAGGCTTAAATAAATCTGCATTGAAACTTATTTTACTTGATGTTATTGCTTATCATCAAAATTCCGGAAATTTAGATGTTGGAATTATTTGGTTACAGCAATTAACTTTATTAAATACCTTGATGAACTTTTAGTTATGTTTGCAAATATAACAAATCAGTATAATATTATGTTATATATGTTTGCATTTCCTTACTCATATGACTGATAGAAAATTTGAAGAGCAGCACAAGTAACTGCTTACACATTTGGCCTTGCATTTTATTTTTTCATGGGTTGTAGCTTTTTGATTCAGTTGAAATAAATGATAGTGTTGGATTATTATTTTTTTTAAATATTTTGACTTATATTTATTGTTCTTAAGGTTGAGTCATGGTTGAGCTAAGAAGCTTTTTTTTTTCTTCTTCTTGGTGATTTGTGATTTCTTGTATTGACAGGATCCAGACGGTGGATATGGTGGTGGACCTGGACAGGCAAGCATTTTATCTTTTGGCAAGATGGCTCACATGTTCTTATAAATTTATTTCTTTTTTATTTTTCCATTATTTTGCATTAGTTTTATGTGAACTAAACTGCTCAAACTTGACGTTTGAAACATGCTCTGTTCCTCTTTTTCAATCTGTCTCTGCCTTCAAAAAATTAATGCGAGAGACCAATTAGCTCTAAGCAAACTAATAAAATAAATAGTTAGTTCCCTTGTACTTGACTTTCTTTACAATTTTTTTTTCTTGTGCTTCCCAAGAAATTGGGGCAAACTGTAAATCTTGTTGGATTATTTAGGTTCTGATCTTATTTATGTTGCATTTTGAGGGGACGCACTGTTAATTTCTTGACGTATCTTCATGTCTTGGCTATATTTCTTTGTGGCCTCCTTGAACTAATATAAGTTCACCATAATCATTTGTTGTGTCGTGAGAGCTCTAGTGGTTTTCTTGTGTTGTGCTGAACGAATTTCTGGATATCCTATTTTCTTTGTGAATTAACCATTTTTCCATTGAAATTATTGATTGTCAATTTGACATTCTGTCAAGATTAACTTATATTTTCTGTCTCAGATGCCTCATCTTGCAACAACTTATGCTGCAGTTAATTCACTTATTACTTTGGGTGGGCGTAGAGCCTTATCGTCTATTAATAGGTGGTCAGTTGTTGCTGCTTTCAAAGAATAATTGCTTTTTTGCTCAATATAATTTATGCCTTTTGTAATTGATTTCAATGAATGTTTCAGAGAGAAATTGTACACATTTTTGCGGAAAGTAAAAGACCCAAGTGGTGCATTCAGGTGCAATTTCATCTTTCTTTCTGCAGCTTCAACTGGAAAATTGACATTGCATGAGCATCACACTTGCAAAAGCTTTGTGTACATTTTTTTCATGTTTAGGAGGATGACATTGCATCAGAAATTCTGCAGTGTCAAATGGTCTGTTAATATTTATGTATCTTTTCAATTTTACACGTAATACATTATTGTTTTCTATGAATCTGAATTTCCATTCACTTTACTTACAATGTTTTGATTTATCAACATGGCAGTTTTACAGTTATTCATTTTCGCATGGAAATCTTTGTCCAATGAATTTTTAAGATTAGTTCTCAATCTCACTTATTTTTATGACTGTAGGATGCATGATGGTGGGGAAATGGATGTGCGGGCTTGTTACACAGCCATTTCAGTAAGTCACCTACAATTAGTTCTTTATAGGAATGCATCGTGTATATATGTGTTACAATGGTTCTTACAAGAACAACACTCTCAAAATAGCTCAATACTTCATCTGAACACATTCTGATGGCCTGAATATCATATGAATTTATCACGAGTGAAAGTACTTGTTCAACATCTAAGGTATAGTTAGGAACTTAAAGCCAACCATGTGATTACTTTTCAAAAACAATGTTCATTGATCATTTTTTTTGTCTATGTGTAAAGTGCAAAAGATTGAAGTTGAATAGGATCAGATAAGATGGCAATAAAAAAAAAGGAAAAGAGAACCGTAGAAGGTAATGGCCCAAAGCTGATGCAATTCCATTTGTTCTTCCACTATCATCTGAATTTTGTCAGCAGTAAAACCTGTTGATGCTTGTAACTAATGGACTTTTGTTCTTCTTTTTGATGATGCAAAATGTCACTTGATTATCTTGCCTGAGGAATGAATCCTGGACCAATGTTATTAATTAGTTTTGAGTTACTTTTAAATTCTCTAGAGGGAAGAAATTACAATTGCCCAGCAGCTAGAGTAGACATTGGACATGTCTAGGTTGCGCAATAGTTAGAGTAGACATTGGGCACACTTAGGTCTTCTTCATCTTTTATTGTCCTTTTAGAAGCTTTTTTTACTGCTAATCTCTTTCATTTTCTGATCTTATTTTTGTTTCTATTGTGTTGCTTAACTTCCCAATGTACTTACCATTTTTTCCCAACCAGGTTGCAAGTATTCTCAACATTTTGGATGATGAGCTGGTTAAGGATGTTGGTAATTACATCACTAGGTTGGTATTTATTGGCTATTGTTATTATTGTAGAACTTTAACTGTTTTTCGTTCTCTTTCATTCATGTACTCGTTTAGGCTAATTTGGATTGTGTTCTAGAATGACTCTTTTGATGCAAGTGTACCAGGCTTACAATCCACAAAAGCATCTTATTATTGGTAATATAACCTTTCAGACATGCATTTGCAATTGGAAATCATTGGCTAATATAGAAGCATACTTCAACTAGGTGCAATTTGGTGTAAATCCCATCATGATTTTTAATAACAGTTGCAGTCATTGTGTGGTTTAGGTGTGTCATTGTGTTCACAATCAAAATGTAATGCTTATGGTCAGTGCTATTGTGAATTGTTCAGAAAAATTATGGTAGCGGCCATGCTATTATGTCACTATCATGGTGATTCACCATTATTATTAGGTCTATACTCTACATAATGCTCAATATTTGGAACCATAGGCCGCATGTTTTAATTTTAAGGATAGCATAGCTTCTATACTAGGTAATGATTTTGAATTAACAATACCCACATACTTTGAGCTTATGCTAGAGTTGATAGAAACGTGCAAGCCTAACACCTGTGGAATCTCTTCTGAAATAATTTTATGTTTGCTTACTAGAGTCTGTAACTACATTTCACCATTGGATTTTCTTAATATGGTCATTATTTAGAATTGCAGAGCTTATGGCTCTTACCATTTGGCTTTCTTTTGTTAGTCTTCTTGCCCAATGTTTTCCTGTCTGAAGTTACTCCCCTTTATTCATGAATTTCTCTCTTGTTAAGTTGCTTAAAAATCAAGCCTACTCAACGTCTCTGTTTTTGTTACGGGTTTCTGGTTCGTCTGTCTTTTTCCCTGCTTTATTTTCACCTTTCACATTTTAATTTTGGGAGCAGAGGATGCTGAACGACACAGCCAGATTTAGGATTCATTCCACATTTTTTGCTCGGTCCTGCTTTAAGAAGATTAGCTGAAGGTTCCATCATGAGTCCCTGAGGGCAAATTTGGGCAGTGCTAGTCCACATGGGTGGATGTGGGAGTTAGAATATCCAGGCATAACTTAATGAGGGATGACTTTTGTTTTCTTTATATATACAAGATGAATTAACTAGTTCTCTGGAACCATTCTGAAAAGTTGCCTGCATCTGTTGCCAATGGCTGTGTTACTTACCATCAGTAACTTATCTAGCATATTTTGGTCATTTGTGGTATGGGCTAGTGATATATGACCATATAATGTTGGCTGATCTGTTGAAAGCTCAATGTACACAAGGGGAACAAAATACAATATAAAACTATAAAGAAAATTTCTACTGATTTGAAAGGGACATGACCATGGATAGGTGGTTGAGAAGGAAGATGTGATGTTGTTATGATACCAATTGATGTGACCTTGGGAGAACCATAGCTCAAAAGCTAGCAATTGAGATTAGCATAGACCCAAATTCATATAAACTCCATATTGAAATCCCATATTTTCAATGTGGGATCAAAGTCAAATCCTATACCTTGTATTTTGAATAGGATCATAACACTCTTGTTGAATCTTCTGCAATTAGGAATTGATTTGTGTGAGGTGCTACTATTTTACAAAGGAAGGAAGAAGCAGGCCCAATAATCTTCTGTTGTCATGCTATTAATTGGCAGATTGGATCTGTGTTGTTTTCTGATGCTTGTCTCTGCTCTGTATAACTATGGCAAATGAGTAATTGACTGTGTTTTGCAGATATTCATATGAGATTTAAGCTCCAGTCCGTTAGCCTGTTAAAGTTGCTTTATTTTTTGTTTTATTAAATGCATTAGAAAAAGCACAACAACCTTAATGAGAACATTCTTTGCATTCAGATTAATTTATCATTAAGACGTTACATTTTGCTTTGATATACATTGAGTAGTATGCAGTCAACTGAAAGTACTTCTCTCTGACATCCTACCGTAGTTGTCAGACTTATGAAGGCGGCATTGCTGGAGAACCTGGTTCTGAAGCTCATGGTGGGTATGTTTTTGCATACTTGTCTCCTTTCATCTCTCACTAAGTGGCTATTTTCTTTATTTGAGAATATATTTGCTACTTCCTTGCTCTCATGGATGAGTCATCCTCAGCTTTTTGTCCCGCTTGTTCCAGCAAAGCCTCTCACAGATTTAATGATATCATCATTAGGTACACATTTTGTGGATTGGCTGCAATGGTTCTGATCAATGAGGTCAATCGGTTGGACATGGCTCGTTTAATTGTAAGATAATATTTCCTCTTTTTATTGACAATTCATAGCATTTTTGTGTAAATTACATTTTTGGTTTTATTTGTTGGACATATCCTTGAATCTAACTATATATATAATGATTTCATGAGCTGTGTCTTGGGCTAGTGTTTTGATTGTTGGATGTTGTATTAGGATTGGGTGGTATTTCGACAAGGAGTCGAGTGTGGCTTTCAGGGGAGAACAAACAAATTGGTTGACGGTTGTTACTCCTTCTGGCAGGTGATATTATATCTTTTTTTAATTACTATTTTTTTTTCATCTTATATTATATTAACAAAGAGAATTTATCAGGGAGGTGTTTTTGCAATATTACGAAGATTGCATTCAGTTAGCAGTGAAGGCTTGGCATTTTCTGATACTGAAGCAGGAGATTATGCTACAGATAGCACTTCTGAAGGAGAAGTTACAGATGGAAATTCATCTGAGGCTGATGATCTTGACCATTTTAAGCAGGGAGGTAAGTTCATTTAGAAACAGCAAAGAATGTGTCTTTATTCCCAAGTTCTTCTATTATTGAGATTCTACTTTTAATCAATGACCTACTTTGTAGATATTATTACTTATCGCATGAATTCTCTCATTTTGTCATTTTAATGTTGTCTGTGATGACTTTTCTGTAGATCAGGGAGAAATGGTACCTCCTTTTCACAGTATGGCCTTGCAGCAGTACATACTTCTGTGCTCACAGGTATAAATTGGAAATTTAGTTCTATCTAACAAAATGTGAACTACTTGCACCCGAATCTGTTTAGAATTTTACCATCTGCACCTGAAAGCAGTTCAAGTCCATTTAACTGCCTGTATCCATACCCATTAATAATTTTGCTACTTGTATCCATTCCTTGGACGCGTTTAATGATCAAGTGTCATTGACATTTCCAAATAATACTTGACCGGGTAGATGCGGGTAGGGTAGTTATGGCTGCAGGCAGCCAAGCTTGTTTAATATAGTGGGTAGCAGGTAGGGGCTTAGCAGGTACCCAGATACCCTAAATCTATGCACTACTTAAACTTGTCACAAGTAGTGATTTTATTACTTCTACTTGTCTCATAGATGTTTATAATTATCAAGTCCACAATAAACGAGTCAAAGCAAGTTGGTATCCTAAAATATTGGCCCCACTCTCATCCCTAAAGTTCTATCTAATGACAATGAAAAGAGAAGAAAATTTCTTCAAAAAAAAAAAAAAAGAAAATAATAACTGAATGAAGAAGAGGGAACAAAAAGCACATTTGATTGCTTGTTTGTGTACACGTATTCTGTCACATGTGAACTTGCACTAATTTCCCCCGGTAGACGAAAAATAAAGTTAAAGCTTCTTTGGTGTAAATGATTTCTATAAAACCCAAGTGCTCTTTCAACTCCTTTTCACTTCTTTTAGTTCAAATATTTTAATTAGCAGAAATTGCATTGGATGAAGTGGCTTGGTTCCCTGATATTTGAGTAACCAGTTGATTTAGAAAAATTTGTGGCTGTCCCTGCAGGAACAAGATGGTGGATTTAGAGACAAACCTGGTAAGGCTAGGGACTTTTATCACACATGTTATTGTCTAAGTGGCCTCTCAGTGTGTCAGTATAGTTGGTCGAAAGACGAGCATTCTCCGCCTCCAACAAGGGCGGTGTTAGGTCCTTACTCTAATCTCTTGGAACCTGTTCATCCGCTATACAATGTGGTCCTAAAGCAATA
The DNA here is from genome assembly GCA_947857235.1 of Jatropha podagrica. Lineage (NCBI taxonomy): Eukaryota > Viridiplantae > Streptophyta > Magnoliopsida > Malpighiales > Euphorbiaceae > Jatropha > Jatropha podagrica. The sequence goes on from CANUEP010027745.1 coordinate 53,576, forward strand.
CCATGAAGCTTGTGATTTCTTTTCTTCTTAGCAATATTAATCTGAACTCAGATCATGATGCAACAGTACTTTGAAAATTTTTATTCTTCTCATAGATTGTAGAAGAGCGCTAACTTTGAAGTACTACAACTTAAATTGTATTATTATCATATTTTGTATTGTGCAGCATTAGGTCCATTGTCTAATTTGACTTCTGATCAACGTTAGTTTCTGCTGTTTCTCTATACAATTCATCTGGTCAATTACTACTAGAATTAGTGAAAATATTTTTCGGAATCAGAAAAAATTAAACCATTTTTCTTTTACTTTTTATTTTCGAAGAGAGATATTTTTTCGGATAGATAAAATTTATCATAACATTATACAGGCGTCTAGTAATATTGCCAATCACCTGTAACCAGGTGGTAATGGCCGCTGGTGACTGAAATATAATTTACAATTTTTTTTCTTCATATTTTTAAATATTGTTCAAGATTTATAAATGAAACACATTTAATATTTTAAATTAATTTGTAGTATTGTAATTAAAGAATGAAAAATGAATTAATTTAAAATATTTTTTAAAAATAAATTATTTTTTTTAACAATATTGTAACTGCCATAACCTAAAAATAGTTTTCCAAATATATCACGGGCTACAAGAGTGAAGACTCTGATGTGATCAGAGACCTCGGACTCTTATAATTGAGAAGATCATCAAAATAGATAGATAGAACTTTAATGCCTTTATGATTATTATTATTATTATTTTTTTAAGTGAAGTGCCTTTATTTTTATACATATAAGAAATATATTCATATGGTACTGATCATGGAAATACACATCATTAGATCATTTATCTTAATTTTTCTTTACAATTATCCCATTTAAATCTAAAAATTTTTTATCATCGAAAGGATGACATTTGACAGGTAGGTCGAAAATTCAAAAAAAAGAACAAAAAAACCAATTATTCAAAATGATCACTTTCAATGTTTTTATTAATTTTTCTTATATATGTATTGGACAAAAATATTAAATGTTAATATAAAAAATGAAATGAAAACAATATAGCATAAAAATAAAAAACTTTAAATTAAATTACTGTTAACAAAGACAAATTTTCCAGTAAAAACCTTTCAAGGTTCCATACAAAACCATTACTTGCAATTTCCTTGAACTTTTTCCTCTCTCTCTCTCGGCTATTTTATCACTCTCAAACTGTAAAACCTTAGGCCAAAGAAACTAAGCCAGCAATTAACCATGAAAAGCCATGAAAATGACCAAGGACAGGGACAGGGACAGGGACAGGGACACTACGGCCATGAAAATGACCAAAAACAACCACCACAAGAAGAAGAACATCCAAAACAACCACACCATTTGCAAGAACTACTTGAACAAGAAGAAGAAGAAGAAGAGAGAAAAGAAGAAGAATTAGAACAAAAAGAAGGAGAAAACGACAGAATTTCAACTTCACCATCAGTCTCAATGCACTCCTCTTCTCCACCTCCAAAACCTCCTCCTTCTAAACCTCCATCACCAGACTCCTCAGGTCATCATACCTCTCACGACTATGACTATGTGTTGTCTCCGCCGCAGCTTAAACAAGCCAAGTACCAATTTCCACCGCCAGATCAAACGTCTCAAACCTATGTTTTCTCACCATCATCACCAGCTAAGTCTCCATCTCCATCGCCGGAACCACCTCACGTGCCGGTTTCTCAAGCCCAAGACGAAGATGCTGTTCAGAAACCAGTTGAAGAAGGTATTCCAGGCGGCCGAGGCAGTGGTAGTAGCAGGAGAAAGCCTTCAATTTCAGAGCGACAGAAGGAGAATATGAAGAACAAGGTTTTTTTAGGATTTAGATTCTTAGGATTAGTCTTTTGCTTGGTTTCGTTTTCAGTCATGGCTGCGGATAAGAATCAAGGTTGGGCTTTTGATTCTTTCAATAACTACAAGGAATTCAGGTCCGTTCTTCTTCAATTGACCTTGTATTTCTTAATTTCTTGAACTTTTGCTGTTTTATTGACCGAAAAATATTTGTTATGTGCTCGTTGCAGGTACTGTATGTCAGTGAATGTAATGGGTTTTGTGTACTCAGGACTGCAAGCATATGATCTAGCCTATTCTTTGGCCACCGGAAAACATTTTGGCCGGAATCAGCTCCGGTACTTGCTGGATTTCACTATAGATCAGGCAAGTCCTTTTCTTTATGTCATTGTTCACTAATTGCTCTACCTAATCTAAGGCCCCATGTCCATACAACTCCTATTTTGTATGCGTTGCCAGTATTTTTCAATTTGGGTAATTATAGGGGCCATTGAAATCCTATAATGGTGAGTGTATTAGGGGGCCATGGACGGTGGACCAATAGGTCAATATTTGTGGGCCATTGTCTCATATTGAGTTGCTTAAGAATAGAATGGGACCATCTTTTATATTGTTCTTGGTGATTTTTGGACCTTTTTTTTCTTTTCGCACCTTTTCGTCTACATGCTTTTTACTTTGTGATTCTATGAGGATATTCACTTTTGCTAGTGAAGGAGATCACTTTCTCTACTTTGTAATGTTGAAACGCTTAATTTTAAAGCAATCTGTTTCTGCAACTGAAGTAAAGTGAGAGGAATAAAGTGACTTTTCATTGATTTACCAAAACGCCTGGATTAGAACATGAAAGATGTATTAAAGTAGTATAGAATGGAACTTTAGGCCCTATAACTATTTTTTATGCAGGGAAGGTTACTTTAATATGTCACTTTTTGATGCTTAAGTTACCAGTTCAGAGCTATATAAAAGGAACATACTTTGAAGTTTGAATGGAATGTTTGAAGTATGTTCCTAATTATTTATGTCACGAAAAAGTATTCCTTCTTATTTCTGTCTTTACAGAAAATGGACTTCTTAGACCCTTACCATGATACGGATGGTTTTAAACAGGATCCAGGTTTTGAAAGTAATGAAGAGAAATAATTAGAAATCAAATTTTAGAAAAAGAGCAAGAATCGGTTTATTATGGCATTAGTGCTTGGTGAATGTGTATAGATGTAAGGTGAAAGGTATGCAGATGGTGAAACCTCTCCTTTCTGCCCTTTTGAAGCATATATATGCAGGTCCAGGAGACTGGTTTTCAACTAAGAGACTGATTTCTGAAGTGGAAAGTTTAATGGAGATATGGGATTGGCAAAGAGTCTTCTAGACATGTTTTAGTATTCATGTAGTGCTGTAGGGCAACCCTGCAGTGGTCCTATCCTAGTTGTCACTTGTAATTTTCTAGTGAAGCTGAAACTTTACTTATTTCCTGATTTACTATGTAAGAACATAAATCAAGCACTTTTAATATTATTTTTCTTCGTAATTTTCACCATTTTATAAGCTACTTCTTAATATAACATATAGTCAAGCTCCGTGTACCTCTAACCATAAATTTAAGGGTGACCTCCTGAAACCTTGAGTCAGGCATTGAAACTCCAATGGAGACAACTAGGTGCACCTGCACTGTGATTACTTTCATTTCCCATTTTATTATTCTGATTACTAAAGTGAGACTCTGAGCTTTGTGTTTGATATTGTAGGTTTTGACATATCTTCTCTTGTCAGCATCATCATCTGCTGTTTTCCGAGTTGAGGACTGGGAGTCGAACTGGGGCAAGGACAAATTTCCAGGAATGGCAAGGTCCTCGGTGATATTGTCCTTCCTGGCATTTGTAGCTTTTGCCTTATGCTCTCTTGTATCTGGCCATACCCTTTTTACACCCAAATCTATATAGCTCACTATACCTGTTCTGTGATTAATAACAGATTCTTATACGGAAAATTTTGTTAAGGATACAAAAGACAGTTTCAAATTATGTACACAAGAGATGACTGTTCACTTGAATCATGGTTGCTATGTATGTTATCTTGATCAAGGGCAAGCCTAGCAATTTCTTCTTTGATTTGGATGGAATTAATGATCGAATTCTTGGAGGAACTATATATTTGTAGAGATAACTCTTCGGATTTCTATATGTTCCTATTTCGAATTGGGTCATGCAAGCAGAGAATGTTGCAGTTTGCCCTACCAAGTAGGGAGGGGTGTTTTTGAACCGCCATAAGCTGCTCAAACCATCCAAATTGATTGAAAACTATGGTTTTGCTGATAATAATATTGACCCTTGATTCTTTGTTAACTTGGACATGGTCATATGGTGTTTTGTTAGAGCTTCACCCAAAATGAAGCCCGTTCCTGAATGCTCAGAAAAATGAAGGACAAAAAAAAAAAAAAAAGAAAAAAGAAAGGACGAGTATCAGAACTAAACTAAATTGACTCATTTTGTTTTAGTTTGGCAAATAAATAAATCGAGAATAATATTAAATTAAGAGCTTATTTGGTTTGGCTTTTCATAACAGTAGATGGTTCATTGTAGCTAATGGTTGGCTGATGGATGGAATAAACAGCTGATTAACAAACTTGCTAAATATCCAGTTAGCGTTTGAGATCAAAAGGTTGAAACTACTTTCCTGATCGCCTCTATATGGACCCTCCAGTCAGGAGTGGAGCTCGATGAGGGCTTAAGGTGGCGATGATCCCTTCAGAATTTTTTTTTTTAATTTTCATAAAAAAAATTATATTTTGATCATTCAAAATATATATAAAATTATATTTGGCCTCTAAAAGTTTAAGAAATTTTGTTTAGTTCTCTGGAAACGGTTGTTCTATTTGCACCCCCGCCTCCAGTGCCATGGCAGAACCTTTTCTGAGCAGCATCAATATTATATATATAATAAAACAAAATCCAAGACTACTATTCATAGAATAATATTTTTTCACAAAAACTGTATATTTTTTAGATTATTTTCATTTTGCCTTTGTCATATTTATTAAATAGTATTTTTTCAAATTAAACTACATTTTTTTCATATTTTAACCATTTTGCCCTTTGTCAGATGCTAAAAGTTACTGTTATTGGAATAGTGTTTTTAACTTTTGTTTTTATTATTTTGCCTCTATTTATTTATAATCATTCATCATTACAATTTCATTTATATTTTTCTAAATTTCATTATTTTAATATTTTTTAACACTCATATAGCCATATATTTAATTTTTCACCATTTTCATGATATAAATTAAATTAATCTAATTTTTTAAATAATATTTTTAATAAAAAGTTACCTTAATGTTTAGTATTATTAATTTAAAATTTACGATAATTAATTTAAATTTCTTTTATTTATATGGAACCTACTCGTTCTAAGTTTAAATTTCAATAGATCAAATTCACTAAATAATTATTTTTAACATTTTTTCATAGTTAATTGTCTTTTAAACCATTGTCCTTTTATCTTGTTTTATTTTTACCATCTACAGAAGCTTTTATTTTTTTGGCTATTCTATCCCTATAAATAGATTTTAGAGCATAAATTTATTTTTTTTTTTGGACTAAAGATGACATATTTGGCGTTTGTTTCTTTTCCACGTTGACGTCTATTTTATTTTAATTTCATTGGTCCAATTAATTACTATAAAAAAAATTTTCACGAATCATATTTTAGTACTTTTTAAATAAATTATTTATCTCAATTTTTAAAATTTAATTATTTAAAATATTATGACATTGATTTTTCTTTTTAATTTATATAACCAAAACTTAATATGAATTTACATTGTTAAATTAAATGGATGAATAAATACAAATTTTTTGAATAATTAATTTTAGAATTTATGAGATAGTTAATTTTATAATTAACTTAATAGATTATTTTTTGAAAAAAGTGGGAATGCATTCAATTGATTTATTATTTATTATTTATTATCATCTATTCTATAAGTATAAAACTGTTAAACTTTTTTAAATTATTATTGTTTTATTGATTATTTTTAATTTAAGTAATTTTTTTTACTAGAACTAAAAGATTAAATTATTAAAAATTTATATTACTTGATAGATAAAATTTGAATGAATATAAAAAATATTTTTTATATCTCAACCTTATCTTCCGTGCATCATATATCAGTCGAATAAAAGTAGTTGAGCAAATGAAAAAACCACATATTTACACGTGCTGTCAGGTCTTAAATGTCCCAGGTTCTGTTCAAAAGGGCTGTGCCTCATTTTCAATATTTAATCATACCTCCTTTGGCATCATATCTCCGTCGAAGAAAAGTAGTTGAGCAACTGAAACCGACATAGTTTAAACGTGGTGATTTCTCAAACTAGGAATTGATTGTACCCAAAATTTTATATATCGGTACTAAACAACTGAATCATTCAAAAAAGAAAAAGAAAAAAAGAAAAAAAGAAGATTATTTTGTTTCTAATTCCCAGTATGGCTGCTTCCATTCCAACTAAACAGAAGGCATGGGTTTATCGTGAACATGGGAATTCTGTTGCTGATATCTTGAAATTAGATACAGAAATTGCAGTCCCTCAGATTAGAGAGGATCAATTGTTGGTTAAAGTTGTAGCTGCTGGACTTAATCCGGTTGACATCAAAATAATGAACCAATATTATGTTTTGCATGGCTGGTTCGAAGGCACTGATCACCCTCCTCTTCCTCCTCTTCCTGTAAGACCTCCTTTCATGATTCAGTATAAATTATCCGATTTCATATTTTCATAAACCAAACATTGCCTTAATATTTGGTTGTTCTTTTATAGACCATTCCAGGGTATGATGTAGCTGGTGTGGTGGTGAAAGTGGGAAATCAAGTCAAAAAGTTTAAGGTAGGAGATGAAGTATATGGAAACATTAATGAGCTACCATTGAACCACCCAAAACAATTTGGGTCAGTAGCAGAATACACTGCTGTTGAAGAGAAGCTGCTGGCTCTTAAACCTAAGAATCTGAATTTTGTTGAAGCTGCTGGCTTACCCTTAGCCATTGAGTCTGCTTATCAAGGCCTTGAACAAGCTGGTTTTTCTGCTGGTAAATCTATTCTAATTTTAGGAGGTGCTGGTGGGGTTGGAACCCTCACAATTCAGGTACTTAATTATATACTTAAATGTCTTATTTTTGTTTTTTTAAATTTTATTTTTTTATGTAAAACATTAGTAAGAGTTTGTTCGATAAAATTAGCTGTTTTTCAGTAGTTTCTTGTAAATATTAAAAGTTAAATGTCACATCAGTTAACTTTTTATAAAATATTAAACTAATTCAAATATATTATAAAAACAACCTTAGTTTATATTGGTTTTTAAATTGGTATTTTAATTTCAGGTAGCAAAGCATGTATTTGGAGCATCTAGAATAGCAGCCACTGCTACCCCTGGAAATTTGGAATTAATGAAAAGCTTGGGAGTGGATTTGCCAATTGATTACACCAAGGAAAAATATGAAGATCTCCCTGAGAAATTTGATGTAGTATATGATGCAGTTGGTATGATCTTATTCCTGGTTTTGAAATGGGTTCATTTCAAAATAATAGAAACTAATTTCTTGATTCATTTTTTTAACACTCAGAATTTTAAATTACATGAGACTATTAGGGTTTACTGACTAATTCTATCGTAAAAATGAAAACAGGGGAAGTTGAAAGGGCAGTGAAGGCGGTGAAAGAAGGTGGAAGTGTGGTGGAAATAGTATGTCCAATAAATCCTCCTCCTCCAGCATTTTTATTCATAGTAACTTCAGACGGTTCAGTGCTGGAAAAATTGAACCCATATTTGGAGTCTGGAACGGTGAAACCAATACTTGACCCGAAAGGTCCATTCCCATTTTTACAAGCTAAGGAAGCGTTTTCCCATCTTGAGACTCATACGGCTGTTGGAAAAGTTGTGGTTTATTTGGAAGAAGATGAAAACAAATTAATCAATTAAATCAGTATTTGGGTTTCTGCTCTATGTTTGGCAGCGGTTAACTGGTCATATACCCATGTATTGTAGTGTATGACCTTGTAAGAAAGCCTATTGGCAGGGAATAATCAGTGCTTAAATCCAAATTTTTATTTTGCAAATATCTCGTACTTCATTCCCATTGCAAATTCCTGATCAAAAGCAATGTCAAAATAAATGAATTATTGATTTTTTTTCATATATATAAGTTCATTATATCATTTTCATATAACAGAAATTTTATTATATAAAGTTTATTGTTCCTAATGTGTCCATTCATCACAAAACCTTTATTACAGTGTGACCATTGTAAAACACAGAGCACAAACCTAAGAACTGCTTTTAATTCATGGAATTGGATACACCACAACTTTTCCAATAGCCCTATTAGTCTGAAGATGGACAAAAGCGTCTTTAGCTTGTGAAAATGGGAATGGACCTTTAGGATCAAGTATTGGCTTCACTTTTCCAGACTCTAAATATGGTTTCAATTTTTCCAACATTGCCCCATCTGAACTTTCTCCAAAGAAAAAAGCTGGAGGAGAAGGATTTAATGGACCTGCTATTGCCACTACACTTCCTCCTCCTTTCACTGCCTTCACTGCCCTCTCTACTTCCCCTGTTTTCATTTTTACAGTACCATTAGTCCTCCATTTTCCACGACAAAAAGCAATCAATAGCACAGATAATAGCAGAAATGAAATCATACCAACTGTATCAAATACTACATCAAACTTCTCGGGGAGATGTTCATATTTTTCTTTAGTATAATCAATTGGCAAATCCACACCCAAGCTTTTCAATAAATCCAATTTTCCAGTGCTAGCTGTGGCTGCTATTCTAGATGCTCCAAACACATTCTTTGCTATCTGCAATTGAAGTATTAATGTTAAACCATTATAATCAATTAATGCCTTTACATATAAAATATTTAGAACTATAATTAAGTACCTGAATTGCTAGGGTTCCAACTCCACCAGCACCTCCTAAAACAAGAATAGATTTACCACCAAGAAAACCAACTTTCTCAAGGCCTCCATAAGCGGTTTCAATGGCTAAAGGTAAGCTTGAAGCTTCAGCAAAATTCAGATTCTCAGGTTTAAATGCCAGTAGCTTCTCTTCAACTGCAGTGTATTCTGCTACTGACCCAAATTGTTTTGGGTGGTTCACAGGATCCTCATTAATGTTTCCATATACTTCATCTCCTACCTTAAATTTTCTGACTTGATTTCCCACTTTCACCACTATACCAGCCACATCATACCCTGGAACAGTCTACAAAAGAACAACCAAATACTAAGGCATCATTTGGTTTTTGAAATCAAATAGAACAAACCCTTTTTTTATCGGCAAAACATAACAAACCCAGCACTAAAAATCAAATTAAATAGCATAACTAATGCACCGAATAGTTAATTTATAATAAAGGGGAATTGAGTAATGAAAAGAGTTCTTACAGGCAGAGGAGAGTCGGTGGCTTTGAACCAACCAGCAAATCTTTTAAAGTCAATTGGATTAAGTGCAGCGGCTACAACTTTGACCAACACCTGATCTTCTTTAATATCAGGGACTGCAATTTCTGTGTCTAATTTCAAGATATCAGCAGCAGAATTCCCATATTCTCTATAAACCCACGCCTTGTTTTTAGTTGGAATTGGAGCGGCCATACTGAAATTACAAAAATGTTAGCTTGCTCCTCCCTTTTTTTTTTTTTTTTACTTCAAAAAGAAGAATAAGAAGAAGAAGATGAAGATTATTATATTGAACGGAGTTGGTGGGTGAAATATTTGGTAGGGGGGTTTTTTACGTGAAAATATTTGTATTCAGACACAACGCAAGTTAGGTTCATTTTCGCAGTGAATCGAGACGGGTTTGTTACTTAGGTTATTTACTTTAATTAAAATCTATAGAAACTTCCATGGATTAACTCATTCATGACGTCAAGTGTGGACTAAGGCTATGGACTTTGATTACCTTCATTAACTTAATCAATCTCAATGCACATTAAAATGGAGATTTTTGGTGAATGATCGTAAAATATAGTTGTATGTTAATTATAATAGTGATGAATGTTGATTGTCAAGAGCCTTTTGATTTATGTGTGAACAAAATTTTTAAATTAGAAAATCTGGGATTAGGGACTTTTGAACCTTAATTAATTATCTGCTAATCTAAAGGTTAAAATAAACCTGATAAACGGGTTTTGCTCCTGCCTCCATGATGCAATGGGAATTGCTCACTCATGGGCCTGTCGTAATTAGTTTTCCTTCTTGAGCTTCTGCTCTTGTCCTTATTTTACCCTAAAAAAAAAAAAAAAAAAAAAAAAAAAAAAAACCTTAAAACAAATTGTGCATGGAAAGTCTAAAACATTATAAAGGTGGTCTTAGTGGTGTAATTATTATATTTCCTATAGTAATGAATTTTGATTTTCAAATATACAGAGAGAGGAAGGAAAAGAAAGCTATCAACAATTTGGGGCTCAAATTGCAAATTATAGAGAATATCTTGGAATTTGAGTTGTATGTGGTATAAGGAATGTCGAATTCGAAGTTTTTAATATTCGAATAGTTTTATAAGTTTGTCAGTTGATTCACTATATATAATCTAAACTTTACATGTTACATTCGCATACACAATTGCTCGAAACGGTTAGCCAAATTTGAATTTCATTTTATTTTATAAAAATAAAAAATAAAAAAGAAGAGAGAAATGAAGGAAAATTGGGCTTTGGCCCAAGATTGGATAGCGGTTAAACATGATATTTGTTAGTTAGTCTAAAAAAAAGAACCTGGTCTTGCCTGAAGGCTTACCTAGTTATCACTTTGTTACTTAGCTTTCAATTTGTAAGTACTACTAAGTAGGTCCTTAATCTCTCCACTTTTTATATTTTCAATTTTGGATGTTTTATTTTTGAATCATTTTTTATTTATGGTTAGGTGCTCTATTGAATGCATTTTAATTTTAACTTTTTTTTCTTTTTAGTAAGGAATAGAGAGCAAAATTGTCAAGGCCCACCTGTTAGCCTAGCCCATCCAGGCCCACCTTAAAAAATTTTATTTGCCCGCAACAATGTAAAAATCGAAGGGTACGAGCAGCGTACAATGCCCGTTTGAGGCAAGTGTATATATATATAAGAACAATAGTTGTTTATCATGTATTGAGGCAAAGTTTAATATCTTCTATTGTTTTCTTGGCTATGGCGCCCCTCATATTCGCACAAGTCTACTGTCCGCATCCGCCCGGCCCGTGTCCTCCGAGTCCCAAAGAATGTATGATCAAATGCGAAAGGACTTGCAAAAATTTAAATTGTGAGCAAACGTGTTGTTGTGGCGGTTAAAAACTCATTGCACCAACGCAATATGCATACATTGACGATTTAGAGTTGAAGTATGAACCTTGTAAGGCAGTAATAAAATCCAATGTCTATTAATTACTGCTAAAATTAAATATAAATATTCTATTTCAAGTACATATATTTACTTATTAATGCACTCAATTCTAACTTGAATAAATTTGAAAACAAACTCGATTTAGTAATATATTTATAAATTTGAACAATTGAAGCCTCCGTGAACTTTCCATCCAATCAAAGGTGACATGGCCATTAACTTGACATATTAGGTCCCACGTAGCTGAGTCAGCAATATGACTAGATTTTCCACCTATTTTGACTCATCCACTTCGGTGTTGTTTAGTGTTAATCTAACTCTCCTTCTCTCTGTGTTTCTTTCTCCATCACACTTCAGCAACAAATCTCTAATTCAAGACAATCCCAAAAATCCACAATGAAAGAATCAAACAACCCTCTAACCCTTGTAATTTTTCAATCCCTCAAATTCTGTCTATGGAGAATTCTCATGCAGAAAAACAACTTTTCAAATTCTTCTGGGCTTCTCTGCTTCTTCTTGTTGCCGTCAATCTTAGTCTGAATGAGGAGCTTTGCAAAGATGCGTTAATGGTGTTCTTTGTTCCTCCGTTTCTAATCTTCTCTTTCCTTGTTGCACGGCCAAGCATCCCTCCTAGAGAAACTGCTATTATTTGGAAGATTGTCTTAATTTGGAGACTATTGTCCTATTTTTTGCAATAATTTGAACCAAAATTCTTTTTTTCTCAATTTAGTTATAGTGCAATGATTTTGACACAACTATATCTTAAAAATTAACTGCAGTAAAAACGACAAATACACTCACTGGCAATTATTAATCGTTCCTTGTTGATAATGTAGGAATTTACAACAATCCAAAATAAACAAAGAAAATGAAAATTTTAGGTCTTATTGATTCGATGGATCTGAATCTCATTAATACTACCATTAGATTCTGGTTTCATCAAACACTTGAGTATAATGGTGTAAAAAACTTCCGAAAAATGCTCCCACAATAGCACTAGTAGACATTGGCTCTGGCTGTGACGATGGAGAATCTATTCATCAATTGAGTTACACAGCGTCAGAAAATTTGTAGAGATAGAATGTATTAGTAATATAATAGAAATATCATTTTTTTTTTTAATTTATAAGAGAAGCGTATTGAAAATAAATGAGAATGATTGTAAATTTATTTTACTGATCTAAGGTGATATTAGCACCGCCTTTATCAGTACGAGGATCATAAAGACCACAGTGCGCGATGAAGCAACAAACGATGTCAAAACTAAAAGAAGCATAGTGCATGCAAATATACTTTTTTTTCTCCATTAATTTCATTTATAAAAAGAATTGGTAAACCTGTATAAATATATATTAATTTCATTTATAAACATAAACTGAAAAATAAAAAACATAAACTAAGAAATCAAACTAGTTAATGAAAATTACCTTTATGAAAACAGATTTGTTTCTTCAACCCAACTTTAACAACAAGAAGACTCAGCTTTGACAGGAAGAAAGAAAGAGAAAGAGAAGTTCACAGCCGGTGGTGCACGTTAAACTTCTCCGGTCTCTGCAATTCCTATATTCAGAGTGAGGGAGTGAGAGAGAAAAAAGAGAGATATATGTAATTGGAGCTGAGTAAAGCTATTGCTTTCGAGTCCTTGAGATTGATTGCATTGCATGTGCCAAAAGTATGAATTGATGTACAAATTTAGTATTAAAGGCGTTACAAACTTAAAATATCAATGTTGAAGGGTGAATCTTTGTATTCACCTACAAATTTAGTATTAGTAGCTTCATAAGGTAAAAGATGCACATTTATTTACATATATTATAAATGAATATTTTTAAATTGAATTGATAAAAAAAATTATATTTTAAGGTCTGTTAAATAAAATTAGTTATTTTAATAAATGTTAATTATTTTAATAGAATTTGGTGATTTGAGTAGCCAGTAACTATTTGAATAACCTTTCACCAAACACTAAGAGCTAAACATTTATAAAACGTTATCTTAATTTTTATAAGTCAATCCAAATATTATATTATCAAACATTATAAAAAATGGTATTTAATATTTTGATTGATTAACACTAATTAGTTTGGGTCGGTAAGTAAAAACCCAAAGTGTGTACTTTCCAACTAAAACTTTGGACTTCAATCTGTCTTAATGATAATTTTCATTATTTCTTATTAACGGAAAATTTACAAATTCTTCACACATTAGCGATTTTCAAATATGAAAAAGGAGATTCATTTTGTATACTAATTTTATTCAATAAAAAGTTAGGTAAACTGTAATTTAACTCTTATGGTTTGCTTAATTAATAGAAACAAATGTGAGTGATTTTTAATTTAATTTTAAAAAATGATAGACAAATTTATCAATCAAGCTAAGCTTTAGAGACTAATTAAGTAATTTAAGAATAATGTTGTATTCGACGGTAACATTTTAAATAACTTTTAGCGTTTTACTAATCAAAATTACTTTTATATATGGTTACTAATTAACTTTTAGCATTTTTATTATTTTTAAATATATAGAAAAAATTAAATTAATATTTTTTATTATCATTGCCAAAGAATAAAAAAAAGGTAATTGACAAATATTATTGCATTGTATTAATTTATTTATATTTTTTAAATAAATTTAATTTATATTAATTATTTAAAAGTGCAATCCGCACAATATGCGGACATACGCACTAGTTTAAACCGTTTCTAGATTATTAGCATCTAAGAAATTACTAAAATAGCTATTAAAATGGTTAAAAATTAAAAAAATATCTAATTTTACTAAGAATTCGTTTGGAATGAATAAATTATATGAAATTTTATAAAATTCATTTAAAAATCTATGTTTTTACGTTTGAAACGAAAAAAAATGTAGATTTCAATTCTAGAAATTCAATTAATTGAATATAACTACACCAAATTCTATAAAATTGATGGAATTGAATATAACTACATAAAATTCTACAAAATTGATGGAATTTTCAAATGAATTCTATAAAACTAAACACTCCAATTTTTTTTTAAAAAACTATCATCTTCTTCTACAAATTTAATTTTTTTATTTTTTTTTACTTATTTTACTTAAATATTTTTTATCAAATTTGATCAAGATAATAAATCATTAAATTTTATTTGACAAAACTGTCCCTCTATGGACAGAAATATTTTCTTTCTTTCCCGTTGTTTTATTTTTTTTTTTTTCCTTTTTGGATTCAATATTTATTAGTGTAAAACTACAGTTTTTATTGAAAGTTAACATTTTATATAAATTAAAAATAACTATTATGATAAATGTTATAATTATTTTATACATTATATTTATATAATTAATTAATTAATTAGTATATGAAATTTATTATTTATTTCTTAGTACAAAAATAAATTATAATATTTTATATAATAAATATAAATTGATATTTATAATTTGTTGTTATTAGATTATTATGTCAAAGGTATTTTAAAAAATAAAGATAAATGAATTTTTTTAAAAAAATTTATTTTAAATATAATTTTATAAAATTCAATTAAATTTTTTATTTTAAATTATATAGTATTAAACAATATAAATTTAATTATAAATGAATTTTACAATAATCATTTATTTGTTTCAAATGGCCGAAAATAAATTCTGTCATAAAACGGTTATGGCAGTTGATAAATCAATTTTTGGATGCAAATCAAACACTTGGTAAAAGTAATCACGTGGGATGTCCCTAACAAAAGTGACAGTTTGAGAGGACCCACATATTGCAAAATATGAAACAAACAGAACAGAAGTGTAAAACGTTCCACAGTATATAAAACGACAATCTCAGAAAGACAAACTTTGCCTTTTCTTCGTGGAACACTGCTTGATAAAATATCCCTCTTACCGCGACACTACATATTTTCTTGGGTCCCATTCTTCACAAGCAGCCACACTAAGTTTCATTATTTCTTATTAAATATTAACGGAACAAAGATTTTTCACACATTCCAAATTTGAATCTAAAATTTTAAATATATGATAAAAGAGATTTATTTGAATACCTATCTTAATTAATAAAAAAAATTAGGCAAATTATTATTTGAGTTTTATACGTTTCAAAAATTAAAAAAAAAATTTAAATAGACTTAATATCGTAGACTACAGGACTCATTCAATTTCAAAATAAAAATCATTTTATGTATTGTAAGAAGTAATAAATGATATTTTTTCTAATATTATTCTTATTTAGATTATATATAATATAACTATTTTTATAATTAAATTTTAATTTTGAGATAAAAAATAATTTGATCAACTAATTTACTTTTAGTTTGTAGCTCTCCCTTTTAAATAACATTCAATAAATTAATGACAGTTTTTATAAAGGAGAGAACTCGAATTCGAAATTTTTTAGTCCTTATATTTTTTATAAGAGGTAAAAAAACTAATTAGATTACATTTAATTGGTTATTATTTTAACCTCTAACGAGTGAATGAATAAAATATATATATATATATATGAGCCATAATTATCCAATTTAATCTTAAATGATGATGTTGAATAGGAACAACAATGATTTTGTCTTCTTCAAAGAAACAAAAATGGAAAAAAAAAAAAAAAAAAAGCTGGAAAGAGTTTCATCATTATATCAATTGAGGTTTTTACGGTGGATGCAAAGTTAACCGCAGGATTGTAAATTTATTTATTTGGCATATGATTTTACACATACGTATGGTATGCTGATCTTCTATTATAATAACATGTGGGGACCATAAATAACTCTTTAAATTAATCATTGAGTTTCACTAAATTTAATGAATAATAATAAATAATGAAAATTTACACATTGAAGCAGTATGATTTCACAGTATAATAAATGAGCATACTTCACAAGCACGTGTCATAAATCAGCATATTCAAATAAATCACATTCAAATATTCACAGTATGTGAAAATTGATAAGTGAAATAACAAATTTAACTATTGGCCCCCGGCAATTCTATAATAATAATATATATATAACAGGAGCCGATCCCCCATATCTGGCCCACTAATCCATAGTGACACATGTCATTCCAATTTTCACCCAGATACAAACATATTATTTCACATTGCAAATATCTACAATTATATTCAATACAATAAATGCAATAAATGGCAAAAATTGTATAAATTTATAGAACCGAAATATTATATATCAAATACTAAGGTTTGTAGAACTGAGATATTATATTTGAAAAATGAAGGATATCAATATAGCAAAAAAAATAAAAAATAATTCATGATTATTTAAATAATACAAAGAGTATATGATATGCATATGAAATACATGTATGTGAGATGGTGTGCACAATTTATTATTACTCACAGTGACCGCATAATTACTTCAGGTATGTCTTGGGTTCTGATTCAGAGGGGCAATAGAGAAACTTGGTCAATTTAAAAAATACGTATAATAAGAAAAATATAATCAGATAATGACTCCCTTTAAGTAAGAATATTATTTTAATAAACCTATCTGTTTATTTTATTTTTTTCTTACTAAATTTCTATTAATTCAATATATAACCTTACTATTTACTAGCAATTAATTTATTCACTTATTTTGTATCTAGTTTAGATATCAATTCCATTTATTTCACCACCAAATATATTTATATTCCAAATTATAATTTAACACTAACAATATTAATAATTTTACCAAATATTTATTTTTAACCGAAATTACCTTAAATCTAATATTTCATATAATAATAACATTTATTTCACCAAATACTCAAATTATCATCCGAATAATTTAATTATATAAAAACCTTTAATAATAATAATTTAATCTTTGTGCTAAAAACCATTAACCTTTGTAATAATTTATTTATTACTATTCAAAATTTAATCCTCAATTTTTTTTAAAGTCCTCTAACAATTTTTCACATAATATATCAAAATCTTTAATTAATCAAAATATCAAATTATCACCATTACCAATATTCTAATATAATATATTTAATCCTAACAATAAAACTTCACCTTTCATTAATAATTTATTTAATCAATCAATTAATTAATTATACTTTTTACTATACTACATTTATTAAAATTCCTTCAAATATACCCATTAATCCTTAATAAAGAAATTTTCATAATCTTAGAATCTTAACATTAATTAATTAATTTACTAATTCTCAGAATAAATTAAAAATCCAATAATTATTTTTAATTACCTAAATCATCAATTAATTTATTTTATCCAATTTTTCTAATTAATCATCGATTTCATAATTAATTAATTAATCAATAATTCACCAAAATTCTAATAATATACCTTCTAGATATAATAAAATCAACCAAAATAATAAATCAAACTCCTATAAATAATTAACCACTATAACTACTCAATTTAACTAATTAACCACCAATATCATCCCTAAAAATAATTAAATTCACCAATAATATAAAATCAACAAATAATTCATCAACCACCTAATTAATAAAATTAATCAATCAAAATACCAAAATTAATAATTAATAACCTAAAATCAATTTAACCTCCTTAATTAACATAATTCCAATTAAAATTAATAAATCTCAAACTATAACTAAATAATCAATTAACTACCTTAATTCTATCAATATACCACAAAATCAACTAAATAATAAATCAATTTTCAC
>CANUEP010027838.1:0-11167 GCA_947857235.1 Jatropha podagrica
TTTAATTACAGGTAATTTATATAAATAATGGCCTACAATTTTTTTAAAATATTTTTTTGTGTTCGGGCCCCCCCCCCCCCCCCCCCCCCCCACATCAGATTTGTTTAAAACTCAGTACAAATGGTTATTTACCAAATGATAAAGGCAATGCTTTTGGCGGAGGTTTTTTCTGAGACTATCTAGGAAATTGGGTTGTGGGCTTTGGTTTGAATATTGGTAAGACGTCAGTGTTAGGGGCTAAACTATAGGCAATCTTTATTGGGATCCAACTTGCTATTAATAGAGGTATCTCCAATTTACAAGTTGAAAGCGATAATTTGGTTGTTGTCCAGAT
The DNA here is from genome assembly GCA_947857235.1 of Jatropha podagrica. Lineage (NCBI taxonomy): Eukaryota > Viridiplantae > Streptophyta > Magnoliopsida > Malpighiales > Euphorbiaceae > Jatropha > Jatropha podagrica. The sequence goes on from CANUEP010027838.1 coordinate 335, forward strand.
CTTGAATGAAGTTCTTTCATCTCCTGGGTTTGTGTTAGCTATTGTCAAGAGTATAAAATATTGTTTGCAGTCTCAAGGTTCTTATCAAATCACTCACATTTATAGGGAAGCAAATTTTGCAGCTGACTGGATGGCTACTTTTTCGTCGTCCTTGATGTTGGGCACCCACATCTTTGTCAATCCTCCTGCTGGTATCTATTCTATCTTAGAACAGGATGTTAGAGGCATTGCTTTCTCTAGGATAAGCTCTAGTTAGTTTCAGTTGTTCTCTTTTATTTACCAAAAAAAAAAACATATATAACATTATAAATATAGTCTAAACTACAGAATTAAGGGAGGAATGACAAATATCAACAACTTTATGTAATTCCATAAGATCCAAATTAAGCTCCATAACATCTTTTGTGAGTTCTTCCAACTCCAATTTATATACATCTACAAAGCAAATGAGCTAAAAATAATTAATAAAATTGAAGCAAATAAAGTAAAAATTTTAACATTTAATTGATGCATAAGAATAAGATACCTTGATATCCAAATACCCAATCTCTACTACACAATAAGGCTTCCACCATATCAGGTTTAAGCGCACTCCTATATTGATCAAGAACCCTTTCACTATTGCTAAAAGTACTTTCAGAAGCAATTGTAGTTATAGGAATAGCTAAAACATCATGAGCTAAGGCAGCAATTTGAGGATATCTAAATTAGTTTCCTTTCCAATGTGATAATACTTCTATTTTAACTCTTCTATCTATCCTTCGCTCATCAAGATAAAGTTCAAATTGACTCTTTCGTTGAACAATATCATTCATACTAATAGAATCATATTCCTACAAATTTTTAGATGAAATTATATTAATTTATGTATAATAAAATATTATTTACATAAAAGATATAAAGATGAAGTTATATAACAAATACCTCAAACATATGGTTAGCAATAGCAGATTCAGCAGCTTGATCCTCTAGTCTTTGCTTCTATTTTGTTATAGAAGATCCACTACTTATCTCACAAGCTATATTATTCAAATTTCCATCAACATTATACTCAGATAATAGAGATAAAATGTCATTCTTAACTTTTAAAGCCTCATCCATCCACTTGTCACCATAGATTTTCTTATAACACCACTCAACAAAATGCAACTTGAACCTACGATCCAAAACTGCAGCAATAGCCAAAATTCTACTGTATGTATGTCAATACTTCACAAATTTCACATACATCCTCTCAACCATTGTTCTCATGTATGTATCACTACTAGACATGTTCTGTTTCAGAGTTAAATGAGCAGCAAACACTAACGAAAAATACAAATTTATTGTTGGATATTTTATAACAGAAAATAGAGTTATAATATCATAAAGGACTTCTAAAAATTTACAAATCTTTCCTATTTTTTCCCACTCATCAACAAAAGGACAATGTTGAAAATTGGAATCACTGATGCTCATATACGTAAAGGCATTTTGATAATATAAAGCACTATTCAACATCAAATATGTTGCATTCCATCTAGTAGGAACACCTTAGTTTTTAGAGTATAAATTTTTAAATAATCCACAAATTTGTCTCTTCTAGATTGAGAAACCTTCACATACTTAATGATTTCTCTAACTTTAATAATTGAAGTATCAATCTCTTTTAAGCCCTTATGAACTATTAAGTTCAAGATGTGAGTGAAACATCTCAAGTGAAAAATTTTCCTCTTTTTCAATAATACTCCTTTAGCCCCCAAAAGATTTTTTTAACATATCAACACAGTCATCATTATTAGTTGCATTATCCAAAGTGATCGAAAAAAAATTCGAGAATCAATTTTCCAAGAACATAAGAAATTATTAATTTTTTCACACAAAGCTACCCCAATATGTGGAGGAGGCATGCAACAAAAATTTAGAACTCTCTTTTGCAAGCGCTAATCTTTGTCAATAAAGTGTCCGGTTAAGCAAATATATCCATAAGTAGTTATAGACGTCCAATAATCAGCAGTTAAAGATATCCTCCCTATTGTTGACTCTAAGATATACTTCATTCTAGTCTTTTTCTTATCATATATCTTTAAACAATCAGTCCTATAAGTGTTCCTTGATATGAGATGCAAATAGAGTTTCAAATAAAGTAATAATTTTCTAAATCTCACTCAATGAATTGAAATGGAAAATCATGCATAATAACAACAGAAGCAATTAATTCCCTAAACTCATCAACATTAAATTTAGAATTCACAATAGATCCATCCTTAGTATCTCTTTAAGGACATAAAGGTATGTGATGTTTCATATTACCTATTCCATACTTACTATTAGCAACATATATCTTTGCACAAGCCTTACATTTTGCATTTCTTTTCTTATCCTTCCCTTCCACCAATTCAAAATAATTCCACACCATTGAAGTAAACTTCCTTACTCTCTTTGCTTTGTTGTCATTCCAACAGAGACATCTTTTAAATCCGAAACTATATCATCTTCTTCTAGATTAATAGTTTCTTCGTCAATATGAATAGAATTTTCATCAATGCTAGCTATCTACATAGAAAAAATTAAATACTATCAGTTGCACTTATAATTTAACATTGATAAAATTGGTTGCACTTATTTATTAAGAATAAAATTGATAAAATTGGTTGACTGATCAAATAAATGGAACAGAATTCTTGAACTGCCCCCTCCTCTAAAAAGAAAATTGCAAAAAATAAATTATCTTACCATGGATCAAACTGGTCTTTCAACAAACTACTAGAAAATAAGAATTGGAAGGAGGAAAATTAATAGCAATTATTTATCTAATACACGAAATAATAACAAAAAGAACCAGATAAAACAAATTGAAAATGACCTGCTAGCTAAATGTTTTCTTTTATCATCAATAATTCAATATAGAAATATAATTTTTTATTTGGACTTATCTAGTCAACTTAGTAGGTAAGTAATTCAAATTTAGTACTTTTGTTCTTTGAGAATAATAAAAAGCTCACCCGCCAATAGTCATTTATCAAAACAAAAAGCAAGACTAAACAAGAGTCTTTGAGAAAATTCGTCGAACATTTCACATGCATTGTTAGTAATCTACCAAATAATTGCATCATCATTTTTTTTAATAATTTTATACTTAATCCTAAAACAAGAAAAATCACACATAAACATTAATTATCTAATAAATTAAGATCAAATTACAACAAACAAAATTATTAATTACAAAGACTGTATTAAAATATACATAAACATATACAACACTCACTAGGAAAAAAAATGGTTACAGTTAGGCAAAACCTTAACTATATCATTATCTTCAAATAATCCCAAACATATACAACACTTTGTCTCTACTTCACACCTAGTACTGCATTTGTAATAAAAACAATAAACAAGAAAGCTTAAAAACTAACCTGAAATCCAAGAAGTTGATCAACTAGCTTACTATGTTAGGAGTTAGGAGGAAAGAAGCCCAGCTTTGATTGAGAGGAGAGAAGATTAGGTTTTTACTAGTAGTGTTTTTATATATTAGTCTAAAATTACTTATTTACCCTTCAATAAACGGGTTACCCACCTAACCCGCATGTTAGCCCTTGACATGATACGTTTATATTTGTATCATAAATGGGTGACCCGTTTATGACACGAACCTGTTTAACTTTAACTCTAACCTGTTTATTTCTCATGTTAGGCGAATTGTATTCACGTGTCATGACCCATTTTGACACCCCTAACTGAAATATGATTTTTTAAAAAGAAAATCAAGTTTAGCTAAATAGTTTTAATAAATGGATTTAAACAAATCAATGATTTTATCTAGTTATAAAAGTAAATAATAAATTTAAACATATAAGAAAGAAAAATAGGTTCTAGGTGACAAATAAGATTATGAAAATTTTAAAATGTTTGATATATTTAATAACATAAATTTAAGATAGTTAGGAAAAAAAAATATAAGTATAAACTAAAAAGAAAATTAACAAGAATATAAATATCAATAAAGAGTAGAAAAAAAGAACTAAAAGAAATTGTAAAGTTTATTTATAAGTTGAGATAAACCTCAGAAGTGGATTAGAGTCAGTAAATAAGAAAGGCTAATGTAGCCTTTCAATCCAGATTAATGCAATACTAACTCTTTATTTTGTTTTAAAGTGAAAATACAATTGATTTCCTTCTTATTTTCATGAAATGGTTTATTTTTTTAAAAGAATTATTAGAATAATAGATTTATGATTTTTGAAAGAAAAGATGTGTTATTTAATATAATATGATTTTTACATGATTGTTATTATTGTTTATGAAAAATCTATTTATATGGAAAAGAGGATGTTGACTACTTATTATTTGTTATTTGAGGGGTGGTTGATATTGATTGTTTTCTTTTAGAAGTTTTTGTGACATGAAATGTCGCCAATGTGATTTTATTAAAGATTATGGCTGATTGAATGTGGATATCATTATTAGATGATCTATGATTGATATGTTATGATATCTATAAATGTATTAAGGAAAAAATAAGTTTTATGTGAAATATTCTGATAAAATAAGAAATATAAGTTTTAGGACTCATATATTAGGCTTTGATACCATTATGTATAAGTTTAGGCTCTTGATGCCTCTTATAATTATGTTGGCAAATTAAGGCCATTTTTTATAAGTTTGGGCTCTAAATTGTCCTTATAATTATGTTGGCAAATTAAGGTAATTATGAATAAGTTTTTGAAATCTCATTCACTTCATTTTCTCCTAAGTGTATACGAGCCTCTCAAGAAAAGATGTATTTTTAAAGAAAATTAAGTTAATAAGTCTATATTACATGATTTCAGTTCATTATATATTCTTAATTTAAAGAATATGCGATATTAGTAATAAGTAAATGTTATAGTATGTTAATTTGAACACTGGTTTTAAAATGAATAGAATGTTCAAGTTAAAAATAAATATTTGATGTAACGATAAATTTGATTATTAATGTCTTGTTTATAAATGTTTATAATAAAGAAAATTTCTGCAAGATTTACGTTTTAAAATTATCATTTGATTTAAATTATAAACAGCACCAATGAGGTTTTTACTCAAAGCGATGAGTTTTCTCACGCGCAGATTGGAGATAATATAGATTGAGGTAATCCAGTATTTCAGCATCAGAAGAGGAAGATATTTCTTTAGATATTTAAGAATATATTAAGAACTTGACAAGTAGTATAAATATTATTTGTTAAGAGTGTAACTATTGGTTTGGAAATTGAAATTATATACTAAATTTATTTTGGGTTTTAATTGATAGACCATTTTATAATTCAATTTAATTATTTAACTTTTATTATTAAAAGTTCCACAAAGGAATTGATAGAATTTTGTTACATGTGTTATAGTGTTAGAGAGTCATAAAAAAGGAAAGAGATTTCATTGATGTTTCTAATGTATTAAGAATCACATTCTTTCCTTTAACAAAGTATTTTTTCGAATTTAGTATCATATTAATTTATTAATCAAATCAATTTGTGCATCAGACACAAAATGTAAAATTTGCTGTTTGTCCTACAGGACTAGATAAGGGTGTTACAATCTAAATTTTATATTCCACACTTTAATTAAAAAACTATAATAATAATAATAATAATAATAAAGAGCTATATTATTAAGTTTAATCCTTTTTTTATTAGAGAATATGCCTAATAGGTTATATCATTATAATTAATTATGGTTATTGTAATCCTTAAACTATACTAGTCTTTTTTTATAATGTGTAACTATATTCGTTATATACTCATTTTTGTATATTTTTGATTTTTTTATCTATATGATATTAAAGTATAAGTTTTTATTTAGATTAAAAAATTCAAGTAGTTAAATTGTATTACACTTTGCCATACAACTTTTAATATTACCTCTTATATACTTAATTCTATTTTTATATAACGAATGGTCTCAAACTGAATTGATAATAGTAATTATTTTGGCTACTGTAGGAGTATTACTGTCACGATCCAAAATCATGAACTAGACCGGTACTAAGATCTAGGTAAGTTTAAGGCTTTCGAGACACGTAGTAAGCCTAAATTATGAAAAATCTATCCCAGTAAACATCTGACTCTGAAATAGTAAGCTCATATTATAATGATATTCAAATAAATAGTCAATTATAATCCTCGCTCAGTCTCAATATCTCATATAACTCATGGCTCAAGCTTGTACAAATATATATAAATACATTTTTCACAAAATCCATAGTTCATAATATGGAAAAATTGCTCCAATCATAAATCATTAATGTAGTTGAAAAAAACTCTACAGGTTCATTAATCAGCTCATCATTAATTTTTACATAATCAAATATAAGTCCATCATCCTAAACTGCAGAACCAAATAAATGTACGGGGAATATTCAACACATCATACAATTTATATATATATATATATATTAATATTTCAAAAGTTAGAATCAAATACTGAATTTCTGCGGAGAAAGAAGCAAAGTCTTTATAACCAACAAACTTTTACTTCCTTGGAAAGTCTATGGAAGGGGGAGTTTAGCAAACTCAGTGAATAATAATAAATAATGCAACCCACACAATCAAGCAGAATGCTTTCATAATTTATGAAATTGGCACATATTTAAGAAGCACATTTCATAACATCTGCACATTCAAATATATCACCTTTAAATAATCACAACATGTAAAAATTGATCAGTGGTGTCACAAATCCACCCATCGTCTATTGGCCTATCAGTGTACTTAGCTAACGGTCTCATAGTGAGCCACGTTGTCCCAATTTCCACCCAGATACAAAGTACATCATTATCACATAAAAATTAATTCAACAACTCAATCAATACAATAAATCATATGCAGTATATGAATATAATCAAAAGTTGTAATTATATATCATTATACAAATGTAGCATTATATTTATAAGATGGATAACAATGATAGTATAATAACAATGAAGTTAAAAAATTAATATTGATTATATATAAATTATACAGGGTGTATGATATATGCATGAGATACGTGTATGTAGATAATGGTATGCATCATTTATTATTACTCATAGTGATGGCAGCATAATTCAACTCTACTTTGGATTTTTACTTGTAAGAGTAGTAGAATAACTTGGCTAATCTAGAAAGACACATATGATAAAGGAAAATAACATTACAAAAAAGTGAAAAAGGGGATGAGAATTGAGGAAAATGAATATTTTTTGTCCCCAGTAGTCGTAATCCCTCAGAATTAAGAGACAATTTTAAAAATTATCCCATTTTATGATAATAAGACACAAAGGGGACAATTTATATTTATTACGACAATTTACTAACATTTTAATTAAAAAATGTGATGATAGTTGCGTTAATAATAATGGACAATTTATGTCTCTAATACTAAATATAAATATCATCCTTAATTTTGAAAACGAATGATGTCTCATATGGGAGATGAGACCACTAGTGTCTCTATAACCAGTAATAACTATTGTCATAAATTTTAGGGATGACTGACGTCTTATGTATGAGATACATTTTACGTCTCTTATACTGAGGATGATTATCGTCATCAATTTTGAAGACGATCAACGTCCTATATGTATGTGATACAATTTATGTCTTGTATTCTAAAGTCAATTATTATCATCAATTTTGGGGATAATTGACGTCTCATATAAAGGGGATAATTTCTATCTCATATACTAATAATAAGTATGCCATAGATTAAAAAGAGAGAAATTAATTATCAACTACTAGTTGGTCCAGTGGATGAGGTGCTAAATCCTTTAATCTACGCTCAAGGTTCAAACCTTGCCATTGTAATGGCCTTCTGTAGAACTCGAATCCGGATTAGTCAGTTGTGCTTGCGTAAGAGAAATACTAGAATGAGTGACCTTATAGAAAGTTTTTTTATTTCATCTATGAGATTATTTTGGGGACGATTGACTTCCCATATAGAAGGGATAAATATTGACCATGTTTTTAGATACAATTATTTATTTATGGTCTCCAATGCTTATCAACTGTATTAATTATTTAGCTTATTTGATCCTTAATAATTTACAAAAATCAATTTCAATATTTAATTACTTAATTCCTTAATTCTAATAATCTCAAAAATATATTTATGTATCTACTTATGAATTAACCCTAACAAATTATAATTCTTTAATAACCTATTTATTGTTGAACTTTAATATTTTAATTCAAATAAAAAATATACCAATAATTCTACCATTTAATCCACAATATATATTTAATCAATTTTGCTAAAAAATTATTTTTACAATTACCAATAATTTCCTCAATTAAATTTATTTAATAACCCAATTTCTTTACTTTAATAAAACCTTTCCACCCAAATTAATATTCACCAACCCTTTAATTAAATGCTACTGCCATTATTCCATCATTATCAAACTTACTTAAATTCTACCAAATTATTTTCTATAACTTATTTTTAATTTAATCAAATCTTAAGAATCAATTCTCAACATCAAACTAATTAAAATCCGATAATTAAATTAATTATCACAATACCCAAATTACACAAACCAAACAACTACCAAAAAATAACTAAATCAACCATCCACAAAATTAATAAAATTTAATTAATTATTTTTGGGTATTAGCTTAAAATACGAAATCAAAAGATACATACATAAAAGAATGAGAAATGCTGTCTTATAATTTATAATTTGTAATTTGTTACCTATTATTATCAAACTCAAGAACTAGTTCATAATGTTGATTTGAAATCAGTAATTTACAATGGTTTTATAAAAATAGAGTTGAAAGTATTATAGTATGCAAATTAAAATGCGAAATATTGTTGAAAATTAATTTGATCTCTTTTAAAGATGCTCAAATTCTAGAAATTATCAATTTATTTTTAAATAAGCCAAAGGTGCTGTGATTTTCAAGGGTGATGTTAATTTTAGAAATTTAACTAATGGGCTGAAATAAAAAATTAAATATTTTTATAATTTATATTCATAACTTAATATAAATAATTGTTTATTTATTTAAATTATTAATAAATGATATTTTATTTAGTCGTGATGGCATGTTCTATGCATATCAATATTTTACTTTTTAAAAACATATTGTCCTGTTAGGTGGTGTCCATATCCATGTTCATGTATGTTACTGTTGTGTTGAGATTTTATCTTCTATTCTGGCCATATGAAGCTTATCATGCTATGATAAAAGGGAAGAGGTGAAGGAAAGAGAGAAAAGATTACAGTCAAGATTGAGGTGGGGAAGGGAGGAAAGGTTAGGCTAGAAAAGAGAGAATTTTATATCTAAAATACCCTTAAAAAATAAAAGTTATTTTTTCTTTGTTCTTTTTCTCTTTATCTTCCTTTTAGATGCAACTCTCCTCCACCACAGCCACCTCGACCACAGCGGCTTACCAGCTCACCTCACCATCAACTTCACACCCACCACCTACCTAGATTCAATCAATTCCTTGCCCACTTGATTGATCATCATCATCATCAGCAGCAGCAGCAGTAGCTTTCTCTTCTTCTTCTATTTATATCTTTCTCGTAAAGAAGCTGTGATGATTTCGTTTCTGGGAACTTGATAATTCTTTCAATTCTGCTTTCAAATGCTTTAATTTTCCAAATTTATTTGTGTCGGATTTTAATTTTTTCGCCCTTTCAAATTTGCCCCGATATATGACCCTGCAATGTTTCTATTGTTGAAAATAATTCAAAGTTTGAATCAGTCTATTCCACTTCTTAGATTGTTTCCTCTATTTTAGGGAGTATCTTTTATTTCAAATAAACATCTTGAAAATGGGTTTAGTTGTCCATGTTTTTTGCTTTGTTTGTTATTTGTTAGCCTATATAAAGAGGCACTATCTGATTGTTTTGTATATAAAAAGCAGTCCAGCAGTAATAAAAAGCAGTCCAGCTTTTTCCAATTCTTTGTTCTTTATAATTTCTTATCCAACAACTCTGGTATCAGAACCTGGTTGGAAACATTGTTTAATTGAACTGGTTTTGGTCTTTGAGTAATAGAGTGAAGAGTGAGTTTGGGTTTGCTGGGTATTGAGTGAAACACATTTTGGGCACTAAAAGGGAAACACAAGAGTAGTGCGAGGGAGTGTGAGAGAGATGTCAATTAATTCAACGCCACAACCACCTTTACCAATTTTCACTGGAGAAAAATATGAGTTCTGGAGTATTAAGATGATGACACTTATTAAATCTCAAGATCTTTGGGACTTGGTTGAATATGGCTTTGTGGATATAGAAGATCCAGACGAAGAGGCAGAAATAAGATTGAAGGAAGTCAAACAGAAAGATGCAAGAGCTTTATACCTAATTCAACATACTGTCCATGAAACAATTTTTTCCAAAATTGCTGCAGCAATTACTTCATTAGAGGCTTGGCAAATTTCAAAAGAGTTTCAAGGTTCTTTAAAGGTAATGACGGTAAAATTGTGAACTTATCGTCGTGAATTTTAAAACTTTATCTATGACGAGCAGTGAATCTATTCAAACTTATTTATCTAGAGTTTCTTCTTGTTAATCAAATGAAATCATATGCCGAAGATGTTTCTGAAGAACTTGTTGTGGCAAAAGTTTTATGAAGTCTTACTTCAAAATTTGAATATGTTGTTGCTGCTATTGAGGAAGCTCACGATTTGTCTGACTATTCATCTGATTAACTAATGAGTTCTTTGCAAGCACATGAAGATAGGATGCTAAAGCCATATGAAAAGAATGAAGAGAAAGCTTTTCAGGTGAAGGGAGAGATGCACAAAAGTAATGCTGGATGCGGTAATGGGAGAGGTGGTTACCATGGAAGAGGTCGTGGTACGGCAGGAGTGGTTTCAATGAAGACAGAC
>CANUEP010027900.1:0-41438 GCA_947857235.1 Jatropha podagrica
AAAAATCAACCTTTTTGGCAACAATGCCTTAAAATCAACATTTTTGACATCAAATGTCTTAAAATCAATCATTTTGGCAAACAAATTGCCTAAATCACTTCTTTTGGCCAAAAGCCTCAAAAGTCACTTCTTTGGCGACAATCGCCTAAAATCAACATTTTGGCATCAAATGCCTAAAGCAATTAATTCTTTGGCAAAGAGCCCAAACAAAATGCACAAAGCATACACATACGGCATGCACAAATGCATCCCATTCAAAGCCCTCTAAAAGAGGCGTATCGAACTACATTGACTTTGATCTTCCATTCAAACGGAAGTACGTAGGCACGTTTGGGATCTAACCCCGAGCGACAAGTCGAAATCGTCAAAATCAATCATTCACTCTACAAAGCATTCATCCATAGGTTAGTTCACCAGCATGACATAGTCTCGGGATCCATCTCGGGTTTGCATACCATGCCTTAACCATTGGGTAATTAATCTAGTAATTAGGTTAATTAAAATTGGAGTCATTTAGGGTTTTTCTAGTTTACCTTTAAATAATTAAACCAGGTGGCGACTCTCATACATCACGTGCATTTCTATCCTTTTGCATACGCATTATGCTATGCATTCCGAGGGGGGTAGGGGTTCACATATAGCAAGTACAATTTTCATGAGGATAAATTTATATCTCACCACCTGGATCAAAATACCGTTTAACTCACTAGACAGAACATGTTAACTTACCAATTACATGGATTGAAGCATTGGAGTATGTAGCAATTGGAAATTTATTATGAGATTGAGAGGAATTTGAAATTATTTTCAAAAAGTGGAGTATGTAGCAATACAGTTGCGTAATTTCCATGCTTGTAAGAGTCTGTGAGCATCTACTGACGATACTTTGTTCGTCAAGTATGTTTCATAACTAAACATTGGACAACTTGGCTATGTAACCTCATTGTAACATTCCCTACACCTTTTACATGGCTAAGTGAGTGCAAACGTGAACGTAAGGATCAACGAAATCGTAAAGTTTAGATGACGTCGTCACCTGAAATTTCCACTCAATTGATATAACAAGCAGAATAGGTAATAAAATCGAGTAATTTTGTATGTTGCCTCCACGGCTACTCCCATTTCCATCCTGCCTTCAAGGAATAAATAATTGATTGTGCAATTTTCAAAAGCAGGAACTTCTTTAAGTTAAACTTAGTTACGACAGCTTGATATCTAATATTATTCTATGCAATAAAACCATGCAATGTAATTAGGATACAATAAAATATACAGCCGCATGTACATTTATTAATTTGCCTAGGGTTGAAATACATATACACTTTCGGCACTTCTAATATTTCCCTATGCATATTTATATGGACGAATGGTCACGCTGGCATATTATATTGTAATTTTTACTAAATTGTCGACAAGAATCAATGCCAATACCGAAGACATATGAATACGAATGAAAATTATCTTTCCAATCCTGCATAATTAACCCTCTAAGTAGATACATGCCAATAACTATTCCAATTCAGCATCGGTGCTCTATTCTGTGTATGCATAAAAGTACACTCAGAATTGAGAACTAGAAAAATAGTACCAACCTCTCACCCTTTATATGGGAATTAAATAAAATCGAAATGAGAATCTTATTTTAATGTAAGTAATTATTTTGCACAAAACATAAAAAACAAATACAGTATGTTCTTAGTAATAGCCGACTGGTGCCCTTCTCTAAATTCTACCGAAAATATACTTGACAAAGTAACAACGCACATGGCAGTATAACAATTGAATACACACACAATCTGAAGATGTGGTTGCTGAACGAATTCGTAATTACTCAAAGAACGTTATGTTGTCACAGTCACACTTTTAATATTCTACCTATTGCATTCATAGAAATATAAACATAGCAAACTGTTGTACCTGCCTTCTAGAAATGTTACATAGTTCAAATTCTTAATGCACTATGTTCGTAATTCACATTCGTACATGTTTAGCCCCAATTTGATTATACGATCACAATTAATTATCGTTTACTGGAGTTGTTTCGTCTACAAAGCAACTTCGACAATAACGAATCAAAGTTACTCTTCCTATATTATATATATATATATATACACGTTTATGCACACACGTTTGTGTGTGTTCATGTGTGTGTATTATATGAATAGCACATGAACGATGGAGTACTACCATATCATCTCAATGAAGGCATATAAAAATCTTTACTTATAACAAGTCATTCCTTATCGTACTTTATCAAATACAACCAAAGATCTTCATTAATGCTTGTTTAAAAATCCTGCCTCCATCAGTCTATTACGGCCATTCTCCTCCATTGCAACCAAAAGACCAACCATACTGATGCCATCATACCTTTATCCTGCAACGCCACTTATTTGCACTCTACCTTCAAATGCATTTGCACTTATCACACTTTCTTGTGTACTATCGACAGAATTAACCTGCAATGTCAATTGTTAATAAAAATAAATGTTTATCGCATGGTGCAAATGGTTCCATTGTTGAATTCATTACATACACGACTTATAATTTCCAATTGCCTCGTCATCAACCATGTTTATCATATAAAATTCGTATTAATAGCAATATCCTGTGCGAGAAATATTTACAGCAAACAAAATAACATATACGAAATAAGGTAACAACACAACTGGAATAGATGAACTTTACAGTGATATCTTGGGAATGTTATGTCCGATAATAGTTTTCACTTAAATATGTTATCAACTAAACACATTTAATGAAATGCTTACAGAATTCACATGGATATTCTATTTTTTTGTTGGATTAGTGGGCTTGAGGTCACAAAATTAAAGACGTACCTTACATCGATGCGCATAATTCATCTTTATTACATGCACGTCCCCGTCTGCATTTGGGCCCCGACGCGTAGATCTTTTTCTAACCATTTCCACATGTGCTTTTTGTCGAACCATTTTCGGACGCCCATGAGATTTCGTTGCAGTTGGATCTCTCAATCTAGCACTTACTGTAGGGTTTAATTCTGTTTTCGCATTCTCCTCTTCAACTTCGGATACTATAATTTCACACCCCTCTCCTACTTCAACACTAGGCACTATTGATTCAACCTTATGGATTACATCACTTAGAATGCCATGCATTAGTTCCACCCTCTCAGGGACATCACATGCAATATCGACAGCTTTGTTAAATAGTCCTTCTAATTCTCTCACCTTGCTAGATGTGCCAGATAATTGGAACTCCAAAACACCACCTCGTATTCGACTATGATATCTTCTGATATCCTTCCTCCACCGTCGCATTATCTGAACTTAGCAGTGCTTCAATATCATGCTTCCTCAGTACGATTAGTGTGTGACTGCATAGGATCCCTTTTGATTCGAATAACATGCATGAACATGTAACACTTACAGTGTCCAATTTGATAGCAACATCGTGACACACATGCTTCCATAGTCCGTCACCCCAAAACTTCTTACTCTCCACGGAGTATTTATGTGAATTTCCTATGATATTTTGCAATTCAATGTCGCAATATATCATTTTACGAAACTCGTCTCTTATCTCTAAATATATCTCATGTGTGTATGCCACCTGGAATTGCTTCTCTATGTTGTACTCTGTAAGGGTGGGGAGAACCGTGTTCAATGATGCATGGTTTTCTTTTTCTTCCTTCTTAATCTTGTCATGCAATGCTACTTCATACTACTCAATGAATTGCTTCAATGTCGTTCTAGAATTAACATAGCCATCGAAAAATGAATTTATGCTCTCACTCATTTGCGTTGTTGACATTCCTCCCCAAAAATGCTTTCTTACATAAATTGGTACCCATTTACATCTTCTAGTATACAAGTCAGTAAGCCAACTGTGTTCGTGCAAACTAAACCTTTCCAACATCATTGCCCATGCAATCTCAAACTCATCTTCAGATGAAACATCGTATGCAAGGTTCATGAAAGCTTCCTTTATGTCATAATATTTCTTAAAGCTCTTCATTTTCTAGGGGAATTTTGACAAAATGTGCCACATGCACCATATATGTCTCGCATTAGAAAACACTTCCTCCACAGCCTTGCCAATGCTAGCACATTGGTTTGTAATTATTATAGAAGGAGGAATGTCACCCATGCATTGCAGCCATCGTTCAAAAATCCATCAGTATGTTGAAAACTTTTCATTTGATAACGGAGCACATCCAAGTAGAATTGATTGCCTGTGATGATTGACACCGATAAACGGGGCAAATGGCATATGATATTTGTTCAACAAGTAAGTTGAATCTAGAGAAATCACATCACTAAATTCTCGATAAGCAGCTTGGCTTCTAGCATTTGCCCAAAACACATTCTTCATATGACCCTCCTTATCAACAGCGATGGAGTAGAAAAATTCACTGTTTCTCTTTTGCATTTCTCTAAACATTTCATGCACTGCTTCTGCATCACCTTTGGCAATTGCCAACTTCCTTACCTTCCCTAGGTAGTTTTCATAGTCTTTTTGCAAATATGGCATGTCGGCGTATCATCCGAATTCTCCAACTAATGACCGATAAGTTTTGCACGCTCTTATCCCTGCAGAATCATTCACTTCCAACCTCCTTTTCACATGGGGCAGAACAACTTTATGTTGTTGCAAGAAATAAGACTTAATTGGTGTCATCGTATAGTTATCTTCGAGGCTCACCTTATTGATCCTCCACCTCCCATCACCTTGACTTGAAGCACAGATTCTAGCCATACATTCGATATGCCCTGATGGTCTCTCTCTCATTTGCTTATGGTTGTTGTTGCTAGCTTTACAAGCCCTATGACATGCATGAGGCTTGAATTGTACATCACCATTTGTATCTCTCTTAGCAGAATATTTGACCACACTAAAACCCAATCTCTTCGTATAATTTTGGTAGTACAAGAACAACTCTTCCCCATCATTAAATGACATTCCAACAACAGGTACCTCACTTGTAGACTCATTATGTCCCTCATCACCACATGCTTCTTTGGTCATCACCGTGTCTTCTGCAATTCTAGCTTCTCCGTTGCTTCCCACTCTAGGTATGAACTCCACTCTAAAGTTCACAATTAATACGAATATGATTAGTGTTTTCAAACAAGTTAGTCCCATAAATCGTACAATATTAAAAATTTCCATACGATCGAATTTTCCTTCTTAACATACTTGAAATAAGATTTTCCAACACATTCGCCCCAAACTCATAATGCTAATAATTTGAAACAAACTTTATGATTTCCTTATTAACAATTTATATCAAACTAGTACCATTCATTTAACTTCATCATTTGTACCTTTTTATGACACACATCAATGATTTCTTGCCCTCGCTAATTCTAATCTATCACAAATGCTCGCTTAAATTGACACAAAAGGCTCAATTTTATTAACATCTATCCTAAATTATTTGTTCACTAAACTGCAACTTTCGAATTCATCATCTTGTTACAATTACAACAAAATTACCATTTCTACTCCTATTTATTTTGTTATACAACTACACACGAATATCCCCTGCCTCGTACACTCTTGCAACAAATCAATTCTATGTATTTCACTATATTTCCTTTCCGTTTGCCGCATAAATTTACAGCATCATCTGCACATTGTCATTATCTTTCATATGCCTTAACAAGAGACATTCATACATGCCCATTTATATTTAACATCATGCATTTCGTTTTTCCTATCTTCTGTATTGACATACGCACTCAACACACTTGGGACCACAATTGTCGTTTGTCCCCTAAATTTCTCACCTTTGACGCACACAAATGTATATATTTGTGTCCAAGTTACAATCCTATATGAAGGTTCATATAACAACTAAGTTACGTCTATACACAGTTATGATATTATTTTTGCAATGTAATAAAATGGTGATTGAATGCTAGAAGATAATTCACATAAATTATATATATTGCGTCGTTAGGAAGAACATGACAATTTATAGATGATAAAACTCCGTCGTCTTTTTCCAATGCTTTTTCGCCGATCACACAGTTGTTGGGCTCTTGACGTTCGAAAGTGCTTCTTCCTTTACAACCATTCGTGCAGCTACTCCATTTCACTTCTTTATGCAGCTTTTCCTTCAAGCTTCTTTGTGCAACTTCTTTTACAAGATTCAGTGCAAGCACAAAAATCAATATTGCCCATCTCATTTAATGTAATTACAGTATTTCCCTCCTCTACAATACGTTTTCTCATTTCAATACATTGTGTGGGCCCTCAAGTAATATCATATTTAAATGGCCGAGATGGTCGGGAGTCAACCCACCTAGCCATGCTCTATTTTAATAATAATTTTGTACATCACAGAACAAAGACTGATGGATCTGAATTGTGACATAGAAATAGGATTACTTATCAAGAATGAGAACAAGAATGGTTTTATTTAATTCTGAATCGATAGCTTGGTCCATAAAAATATTACGAACCTCCACACAGATTGCTGGGAAACCATAAACCAATTCTTCTGATAAACTCCTGCATACAAGCCAACCAACCTAGGTGCTTTCCACGATTTCATATCAATCAATGCCACCTTCACTTCATCATCAGTAATTGGACGAGACGGGTTATGTATGCTATACTCATTAAGCCATGGATTGAGAAGATTGGAGAATTCAGGCACTCTTCCCTAAACAGATTAATAAAAAAGTCCTTATCCATACATTTTAAAGTGGGTCCATCATCTATCTTATCACTTTGCTCATCCCGTAACATCTCAATCGTGTTATGCTTGCATCTTTTAATGGTTTTAAGATGAAAATATGCAGTGTTCGATCTCCCCACTGCATCCACTCAAATCTAGATTTCTACAGCCATATTAATTCTTCTTGATAAAGAACCCGATCTAGTGCAGTTGGAAGGCTCAAATTGAGCTCGTACAATCTATTAGATGATCGATATTCAAGAGCACAATGGACACCCGCTATGTGTGCAGGCAGACCTTTTTTCTGTTTAAAAACATTTCTAAGAACTCTCAACTTCCATTCTTTGAGCTGCTGAGTAAAAGACGCTATGGTTGAACTGATATACTGTTTTGGAATTCATTTGTCTTTCACAAAATCAAGGAACGCAGGGTGAGTTAACCATGCTGGTTGAAATTTGAACGGCCTACTAGCAAAAAGAGGGGTAGTAAAGCTATTACACTTAATCAACAATGGTCGATGATCAGATTGAGTTTTGGGAAGATGAAATGTAGCAGCTTCCAAAAAATGGAGTCTCTAAGACGAATTGCAAAGCGGCCGGCCTAAACATTTAAAAAACGTGCCTCTTTACCAAGTTTACTTTGGACCTTTCAACCTGAGGTCTATTAAATTAGAACTTGTGAATCATGAAACGAAACTGCTTCTAATTTCGGTTCTATTAGGAGCATCCCCTTGACTTTCATCACTAGATAAGATAGCATTAAAATCTCCCACTAGGAGCCATGGATCTGTTCTTGCTTCATTGAGTCTGTGTAGGTTAATCCAAAGATGCATGCAAGTGCTCTCTGTCGGACTTTCGTAAATGGCAGAAAAAAACATGTGACCATTACCATTCTCTAGCAGCTGGCAACGGATGAATTGGCGATGACCCTCTACTACATTAACTGTCCACTGATCCTTCCACAACACCCATATTCCCCAGAAGAAACCAACCGCCTCCACTCTGTGAGAGAAAGGGAAATTAAGGTTTTTAATTACTCTATCTGCTCTTGCTCCACTAATTCGTGTTTCTAACAGCACCAGGACCAAAGGATTGTACACCTGTAATTTCAGCTTCAAATGTCTAACAAAATTGGTTTCAGCAGTACCTTGTACATTCTAAATAAATTATGAAATAAAAATGAGGAAAATAAAAATCAGTCTCTCAGATAAGGATCCCCAGACTCTTCAGTATCTGAGATCTCCCTATCATTATCATAATCTCTTATTAATTGGTTCAATATTTCCAATCTCTCCGATGTCTGCCCCAAAATTGTAGTTTCCACAATATCCATGTTTTCTAGGCCCGGTGGCTGATGATGACTGCTTGATTTCTCAGCAACCAAGTTTGTGTTATCCCATTAACTAACCACATCTAAAGGATCGGTAATCAAGTTTTGTTGGGAGTTGGATTGCTCAAGGGGAAGAACAACAATTATGTGACAGGCGGGATCAAGTATGCTTCTATCAGAACTTAGATTGCTTGTAAGAAAAAAATTCCTCATTGGTTGTTCTATTAATACAAGGGAGATTGTCGCACAAAGATTGCTTGGAACTAGTTCCAGAGGAAACTACATTCCTTTCTAGCTGTGAACCTCTCGCCTGTACATTACCAAAACTGGGTTTCGTAAAATTTTGTTTACGTGCAGGAGACGCATGCATATGCAAAGAAGGATCCTTTGATACAATAGCATAAGATCCCTGGTATGTAGATCTCTTGATGCCCTTCCTCTTGAAGAATACCAAATCAATTTGCATATGTAGTTGAGAAATTATTTTTTATTTTTCCCACCCTCGCCCTTTGTGAACCACCACCATTCATGGCCCATATTGCCTTGATGTGTCTTCTAAATTCACAGGAGCATGGTTTGGTTATCAAGGATTGGACTCCATGTTCTCCTTCTCACTCTCTTGTTTGAAAGGACATAGGTAACTCTATGACCAACTCTACCACATCCATAGTAAAACTTCGGCAAACTTTACGTATTCAACTTTTTGAATGTTTCCATTAAGCATAAACTGCCCCACTAGAGGTCTTCGAGGATTAATAGAGATTGCAATACCTGCAAATTTCCCTCTAATTAAGTCGCTAGTGTTGTCGTTGATTTTCACAACCCATCCAATCGCAGCTCCCAAGGCTCAGAGAACCGATTTGTGATACAGGTGTAAAGAAAGCCCAAGTAATCATGCCTAAACTATAAGCGCACACACAGAAGTATCCAAGATATCTAAACCTGGATGCCATGGTTCTACCATCAAGTAGCTTCCCATCACAACTCAGGGAACATCAAGGAGAGCATGCTGGTAATTAATTTCATTGGAGAATCACACCATGAAATATCTATTGCCCGGTTCCCATACTTAAGGGTTATCAAGGTTTCAAAGTGCGTTAATATACGTGCAGAAAGCTTTGAAAACGATATAATGACCCATAACTCAACAAACGACCCCCTTTTTTCATCTTTTAGCCAACTCATTCGTTAATCTTTTGGATATCTTGACTTGAGGCATGTCACCAAATTGCGAGACCTGGATATCATCATCAACCACAACGACATCTTCATCCTCCTCCATAATAAAGTCATCCTGATTGCCTTCCATCACCTTATCCTGAAAACTGATTTCAGGTTGTAGAAGACTTTCCGCGGCCGACCGGTGTGAGACTTTCTTTGAGGCGCGATCTGACTCTAACGGCGGCGGCGGGGCCTTAACAGCCGGAGTTGGTTCGGTCATGAACCCTAAAGATTGCGTGCGTGACAACTCTTTTCTCAAACTTTAATCCCATATATATAATATTTTATTGTGATATCCATATATCTATACGCAAATTTGAAATAAAGTGAAATTTTATAAATGTCGACTTGGAATTATCTTGTTCCGCATTTTATTTTCTCTCTTTTTACAAATTTTAGAAATAATTAGTCTTTCTATAGAAAGTGCATTGCACATCGATTATGCTCGTCTTATACTTATTTTTTTATTTTTTTATTTTTTTATTTATATAATATTAAAGCATAAATTTAGATTAAAATAAATATAATTAGTTAATTTCCATTATAATTTTTCGAACAGACTACTTGTAATGCTATTTTATATGTACTTTTTATTTTTATATAATGAAGCGGTTTTAAAATAAAGTTCAACTCAATTCATAGACTTAATCTTTCGGTCCCTAATTTATAAATGTAGATTCTTAAAATCCTAATATAGTTGCCCAAAAAAAAATCAAGCCATCATGTTATCTCCAACCCCTTGTCCTCAATCTCAAATCAATTTCTATATATAATTATAATAAAAAGTAATAATAATTCAATATTACTTACCCAATGCATTAGAGAAAAGAATATATGCACATACACACAAATTCTTCAAACTTTAAAAAATGAGCCAAAACAAAATTATATAGTTTTAGCATTTTTTTTCAATTTCATAAACACTATTTTGTTTCAAGTCAAACAAATTTTGAAGATATACTATTTATTGCAATTGAGAAACTTAAAAATAGTTAATCATCAAGAGGTCATCTATTTAAGAAACTTATGGAAAAAATATTAAGAAACTTAAAAATGGTTAATTATCAAGAGGTCATCTATTTATTGCAATTAAAATATAAATCTACTACTAAATTAAAGTAATAATAGCTACAAAATAATTTAGTAACAAAAAAGAAAATAAAAAATTATTATTAAGAATAAAACTCTTTTTAAAGTTCAACATATAACAACAAATAAATTATATTAAAAAATTATAAATTTGAATTTCAAAAGTCTACCCCTCATTCAATTGAAAAATGCCATAATTTAAAGAAATTTAATGTTGACGAACAAAAAATAAAAAAGAGGTTAAAGCCAAGTCAATAATGGAAATTATGAAGTAATTCATATTAGGATTCAATATTAGTCCATTGATTCAAATATTTTATTTTTTTATTAATCTAAATTGGAAATTTGAAATAAATAAATAGATTAATTAATTAATAAAAAAGTTACATAAAAAGAAACGTTCTATCACTTATAAATAAACTCTCAATTTTCCTACAATCATAAAAAAAAAAGAATATACTTTTCCTTAATAAAATAGTATGAATATTCTATTTGAAAATTTAGTTTTTAAAAAATATATCCAATCAAACCATACAAACGTAAAAAAAAAAAAGAAAATATTTTTTTTCTATTTTTTACTTCTCTCCTAAATAAAATATTTTAAATTTTAATCAAAATAAAATAAAAAATCTGTAAATAAAATAGAAAAATTTTCAAATCTCTCATTATCATATATGTTTATTAAAATATAATATATTTTGGTATTCTTTCTTATATTTTACTCTCTATCCCTTCTCTTTTCTTCTCTCTAGTTTTATATTTATAAAATAACATATTATCAGCGCGATTTCATTCTACCACCGGCGATTTCATTTTATCCTGGTTCAATTTTCGTTGCATCGCTCTTATGATCCAACCAATTCAAGAAAGATCTACGACCGAAGAAAAGAAAAGGTTTAATTTTTATGTGTATGATTATTTTACATTAAGGAAGGCTTGCAGTTACGATGGTTTGATTTTAGCTTTAGAAAACGAAAATATTTCTTTTTAGCTGTAAATAATTTTATCTATACTTTTTTTAGCCACTGATTATTTAGACAAGAATTTGAATTTCTTTTATGTGCTGTAGAGACAACCACTTTAAGGCCTTCTAATGGCTAGCGAGGTTATGAATTGATTTGTTTTTAGTCCAAATTATGGCCATAAATTACACTTTTGTCGACTATCAATTTTTTATTATGGTTGTAATCACAGTTTGCATATATATCATGAAAGTTTGTTCACTCTACTATTCCTTTATATAAATGTATTTTATTATAAGTATTTGTATTATGTATGCTATTTGAATGTTGATTTTTAATATTTATTAACTTTCTTTTGTTATGTATAATTGATATCTAGATTTAATGTTTATTGAATTTCTATGACAATAATAAATTAATAATACAATATTGAATTATATTATAATCTTATTGTCCAAATATAATTATTTTATTTTATTATAATAATTTTATAATATTAAATCATGTAAACCTTGAATTTATAGCCTTCGATATTATGGACACAAGTTATTTATTACGAATAACATGTTATGGATCTTAGAGACAAAAATCAATATCTAATCAGAATATTGCGAGGTTTGAATATTTGATAATTAAATATTCATTTATTCTTTGGTGTCCTTTGAAAGAAAGGAACAACACTAAAAGCTCATATGAATAGATGCATCCGTTGCCGCAAAACTCATAAAACTGTAAGTGATTATATTCTTCAATAGTAAGGTTATTATTTTATTATTATAATTATCGCTATATATTGATATGTATTATCCATATCGATTATTTTGTTATTATTGTATATTGGTATATATTATTCATCTGGTACATATTTTGTGAATTGATTTATTTTAAATATAATTAAGATATCATCGTTATTATAGTTAGAGTTATATTAGCCATTGATCTAGATTGTTAATGATATATATATATCTCGAATATGCTTCTGAAGTAGCAATATCAAGAGAAAAGTTTTAAAATATATTTTGAATTTATTTCATATCTTTTTATCATTGAGCAAAATAAAAGAGATTTTAAAGAAAAATTATGAAATTCGTCCAACTAGATTTGCTCCATTCCTTGAAGATAATGAAACCATATATAATAATGAGCGTGAGGATACTGAAACCCGCCTAACTAGACATGAAATGTTCCTAAAGCGAATGCAATAAATGGACATGGGCGTAAATAATGACAAAGATATATTTCTCATTGAAAATATTAATGAGATTAAAGTTGAAATCATGATCTTAGCAATTATGGTAGCCACATAAGTTATTAAGAATAAGTCTTACCACCAGAAGTGGTACAAATAAATGTGGTATATATGGATATTGATTATTATACACCAAAATATGAAAAGATAAATTTGGCTTTAGTAGTAAAAAAATATTTAAAAGCTCCCGAAGAGCAGTTATTACTACTTAGAGGAATGAATTTTATGCACAATGCATTATTTCAAATATATTCATTAAAATTGTAATGATTTAAATAAATATGATTGTAAACCAGAACTTTGCAAAACCAAGTACTTTATTATTTGACATGATCAATTAGACAATCTCGATCAATAGTGATGTAAAATGGAAAACATTAATCCTTATGTGGACATTTATTGAAGAACCAAAAGCTTTTTTAACTGTAATGAATTTTTCAAGTTTAGTTTGTTCTCAAAGTAAATTAATTATTGAGCAATCACTAAAAGTTTATATAGAACTATTTGTATTTTCTAGAATATATAAAGGAAATTTATTGATGAATTTCTTTGAATATAATATGGATGCATCCAAAGGATAGTTAAATAATTATTATTAACTTGTAACCTGAAGTTTGTAAAGATTACTATCAATATGAAACCAGAAGTTCGCATGATTGCAAATAATTTGATTAAGAATACATTTTCTAGATTATGCTATTAAGACAATTTAAGCTTGAGAATGATGGTGAATTTACATATCGGTCTTTAATGTTATGATATGTGTTAATTGAAATAATTTAAGGCAACCTGTTGCTGCTTTTATTTGTTACTAAAAATGATTTAGTAGAATCATTTATAAATGATAGAATTTAATTGCAAGATAATTATTATGAGAAGGAATCCCCCTATTTTTAGAGGTACATGCTATTAAATTTAATAGCACTTACTCGCATTAAACCAAGTAAGTTATTATAAATTCTCCCCTTTATAATTAGTTTTTTACCATGAATAAAATATTACCCATCGAAGAATTTTAAATGTGCATCGTATGTTCTAATTACTCTACCATAAGATGGGTCCTCAAAAGAGGTTGAAAAATATGTTGGGTATGAATTTACATCTATTTATTTAAAACTTTCAAAAATGAAAAAGTTATTTGTGCTAAATTTGCTAAATGTTATGGATCCCGACATTAGGAGGAGAGGGAAGGGGGAATAAGCAGTTAGAAGAATAAATTAATTAGAAAATAATTATCGTTATTATATCTTGATCTTATACAAGGCAATGTGAATTTAAAAGTTTAAAAGATAATTCATTTGTAAAATATTGCAAATTAATTGTCAGATGTATTTACCGATCTAAAATGAGATAAGTAAATCTCATATACTAGCTGCAAATTGCTTCTATTATAATAAAAGTTCCTGAAGGACATACTGTCTATGTTTAATGAATCTATAGCATGCCTAAAACATGGTAGATTTGTTCAAAAGATGAATGAAAGGGAACAAATATTTAAAATGGTTAAGTTCCAGAAAAATAAAATCTAGAAGAGATTCTATACATAATTAATCAGTTTTTGAAAGAAACTCAGGTATCTAAAATGAATAAAAATTATGAGATCTCTATAAATTATATCATGTCAGGACAAGATGGAACCAATATAAAAGAAATGTTGACAATATTTATATAATATAGCGCTTGAAATTGTGCAAAATGATGAGAATCTTAAGATTAGTCTATTGGAGAAATAGACATAAAATTGATTGGCCAAAATAGAACAACGCATGAGAATCTTCAAATGTAAATTTTGATATTTTAGTATGGGTATCAAGAGATGTCAAATAAGTAGGCTACAAATATGTATTTGTGCGAAATTTAATGGGATCATAAGATATAAAGAAAAGTTATTGCACAAGTTTTTCGCAAGTAACTGACATTGATTATGAAGATAAATACACTTATATAGTGGATGCAATTATTTGATTAGTCTAGCAAATTATGAAAATTCAAAATGCATCTAATGAGTTAATGGTTGCCTATTGATATGATAACTTAATGTAGATATCTATATGAAAATCCATGAAGGATTCTAGTTGCTTGAAGCATAAAATTAAATATTCAAGAAATTTATTCAACTAATATTGTAGAACTCTATATGAATTTTTGGATAATGATATCCATGGAATATTGAAAAAATGCTTGAAGCAAGCAAATTGACACCCTGAGAAATATATTCAAGATTTCTATATAGATTAAAAAAATCTCAGTACATATGATATAATTTTCTTAATGATTGACCAAGAAAATATTATATTATTTTATGATTATATTCTTTTTATAATATTGTTATATATTCATGAATTTTTATAGAGATATTTGAATATGAATTTGTCATTTTTTAGTTTATGAACATTATTGGAACTCCTGAAGAGTTTCAAAAGATTATAAATTCCTTAAGGGAAGAGTCGGAGATGAAAGACATTAAAAATTTAAAGTTTTTGTCTCTGCCTGAAGATCGAACATTTTATAAATGAAATTTTGTCTATGAATTTACATATATGACTAAGTTATTCAAATGATTTTATGTGGATAATAGTGGGGTCACTTGATGAGAAAATGACCATTTTTCACTTTGAGAAAAATTATGAAAAACTCTTTGTCCTGAAGTACTATATTTGAGTGCAATAAAGGCGCTAATGTATCTTGTGTTGGGTTTCAATATCAAATGTGCGTAGTGAAATAATATAAGTAAAATAATTAATTATACCAATAGGGATCCGTTTAAACGAATAAGTCAGTAAAATTTATTTAGAAGAACACTTCTTTTGCAGATTCTTCGAAACTTTGATTAACAGGGCTAGATTGTCGCAAACCACAAGCTGTCCAAACGTCCGGCCTCTAGCAGTATCCACACAAATGGACAATCAAAAAACTCTAAAACTACTTTTAAAGGATTAAAAGATTAGAGCGTATGATGGTGCTAACTATAGTTGGGTGGATGTCGTATATGGGCTATATGAGCTAGAAGTCTGTAGTTTAATTATTGGGAACTTTATCTTCTTGATTTGTGGAGGATTCTATTAGGGTTTCACTTGTGTAACTATATATATGTGGCTTCTCATCAATAATAATACACTCTCCTATTCTCTCTTATATTTTTCTCTCTATTCTTTCTATTTTTTCTTTCTAGTTTTATATTATTTTATAATAAAATTTTAAAAATTTGAAATATTTAATTATCTATATGTTTTTTTTAAAATGATTTTAATAAATTATATCTAATTAGGCTTTTATTACTATACAGATAGTAATTATCCTATATTGATACATAATGCTCATTATTTAACACGTCGTAAGAAACCTATTGCAGTTGGTTGCCCAACCTATTATCTATTTCTTATCTATATCTTTACTAACTTTATATTTTCTTTCTTCGTACTTATCTTGTATCATGTAACCTATTATATATAAAAAAATGTAGTATTTTAATATAAAAATTAAAAATATTTTTTCTCATCCCTAAATCTCATGATAAATATAAAATTATCTAGAAAAAAAAATATTAGAATTCAAATTTCTTGTGCATAAAAGTTTTTCTTTCCAGTCTTATGAATTATTTTAAATAAAATTCTTTCTTTTTTTTTAAAACTAAAGAAAATTCCTCGTATTATATATATAAATATCATATAAGAGTAGTTTTATATGTATAAAAGTGTTGCAATAAAAAAATATTTTAGAGAATGAATTATTCTTATTTTCTCATCAAAGGGTACATGTATTTATACAAGAACGTTTCTACCTACATTAGGAGATATATAGATACAAGGTAACAAGTAAAAAACAGATCCTCATAACTATGGTGTTACTACAATCATGCTACAATCAAGCTATAATTCCTGTAATCATGCTAATAATCCCTATAATCATGCTGATACTCTCCCTCAAGTTGGTGCATAGATATTTATCATGCACAACTTGTCAATTATTGCACGAAATATCCTTCCTGAAACTGCTTTTGTGAGAATGTCTGCAAGCTGGCTTTCTGATTTAACAAATAGAAACTGAATAATCTTTTGATCTAGTTTTTCTTTAATAAAATGACGATCAATTTCAACATGTTCAGTGCGATCATGTTGTACTGGATTCTGAGCAATTTGGATAGCAGCTTTATTATCACAAAATAAATTAATTGGTCTAGAACACTCTATTCCAAAATCTTGCAGTGTCCCTTTAATCCATAAAAGCTTGCATAAACCTTGTGTTTTGCACTCGATCGAGCAACAACCTTTTGTTTCTTGCTTCTCCAAGTGACAAGGTTGCCTTCCACAAATGTGAGATATCCTGAAGTAGATTTTCTTGTTGATCGATCTCCTGCCCAATCAACATCAGTATAACCTTCAATGGTAGAGGTTTCATTCTGTGAATATAATAAACCTTTTCTTGGTGCTCCTTTTAGATATCTCAAGATCCTGTAAACTGCCTTCATGTGTTCTTCATTTGGAGCATGCATGAACTGACTTACCACACTAAGGGCATACGCAATATCAGGTCTGGTATGTGTTAGACAAATCAATTTGCCCACCAATTGTTGATATCGATTGACATCTACCAAACTTTTGTTGGATGATATTTCAAGCGAATGATTCATCTCCATTGGTGTATCAACTGGTTTACAAGTTAACATCCCAGTTTTGGTTAACAAATCTAACACATATTTCTATTGACAAAGAAAAATCCCCAAGTCTGACCGTGACACTTCAATACCCAAGAAGTATTACAATTGTCCTAGGTCTTTCATTTCAAACTTTGTGACCAAATACTTCTGTAATGTCTCCATTTCTTCAACATCATTGCCTGTTAGGACCATGTCATCCACATACACAATTAAAGCTGTTAACTTTCCTCCTTTATGTTTAATAAACAAAGTGTGATCAGAGTTACTTTGTCTATAGCCAACCGACTTCATTACTGATGTGAATCTCCCAAACCAGGCCTTGGGTGACTGTTTAAGCCCATACAATGACCTTTTAAGTTTACATACAGTCCCTTTATATTTGGATCCAAGGTCAATACCAATTGACATCTCCATATACACTTCTTCCTCCATATCTCCATTTAAAAAGGCGTTCTTTACATCGAACTGTAGTAACGAAAAATTTTGATTTGCTGCAACTGATATAAGGATGCGAACAATGTTGAGTTTAGCGACTGGTGCGAAAGTTTCTTGATAATCAACTCCATACTTTTGTGTGTAACCCTTCGCTACCAGACTCGCTTTATATCTGTCTATGCTTCCATCGGCTTTACGCTTTACTGTGTCTACCCATTTACATTCGACTGGTTTTTTTCCTTCATGCAATGAGACAAGTTCCCATGTCGAGTTATTTTTCAGAGCATCCATCTCTTCATTCATGGCTTTCATCCACCTTGGATCTACTAAAGCTTCCTGCACACTGTTAGGAATAGATACTTTGGATAATTGATCAACATTTAAAGCATATAAATTTGATAACATATGAGTGGAGGTATAATTATGGATAGGGTATTTAGCATTCACTTTGAGATTGGGTTCATACTGTTTCTTCGGGATACCCCTATTTGATCTTGGTGGTAATCGGGATGGTAAAAAATCGATCGAGAGAGATTCATTTGTTACCTAGGGTACAATATTAGTTTGATCATTCTGAGTGAGAGGCTCACTAGTTAATGGTGTTATAATGGGCTCTTCTTGTGCAGTTTCATCATCATCCACAGATTGATTTGGCAAATCAAGAGCTTGCAAACTTGAAGTCTCTACATCATTTTGTTCAATGGTGGGCAGAGGCAGAGGTTTTTTTAACTTTTTTTCAATTGCCTCTAATTTTGAAAACACCATCTCCCCTATTGAGGCTCCATTACTATCATCATGTAGCTCATTCTCATCACTAGACTTCTCCCCCTGAAGAGATGAGCTCAAAACTCCCTTTATGTAATATGGTTCAAATTCATGAAAAGACACATCTAAGGATACTATCAATTTTTTAGTATGGGGGTCATAGCAACAGTAACCTTTCTAGAAATCTGAATAACCAACAAAAACACATTTAATTGCACAAGGATCTAATTTGATGTGTAAGGCTTTAGGGACATGTACATACACAATACACCCAAAAATTCAAGGTTTAAGATTTGGCAAATATGGAATAAAGTAAAAGGAATTTAATTTTTACTGTGGTGTTTGGAAGTTAATGACTCGAGAAGGAACTCAATTAATAAGATAAACTACATATTTAACTGCCTCACCCCAGTAAAATCGTGGCATGTTCATCCCAAAGAGAGATGCATGTACTACTTCCATAATCTGCCTATTCTTCCTTTCAACCAACCCATTTTGTTGTGGGGTGTATGTGCATGAAGTATGGGGAAGTATTTCCAACTGGCTTAGATACTCATCAAATGAAGCATCAACAAATTCCATGGCATTGTTAGATTGCCAAATACGGATACTCTGTTGGTATTGAATACTAACCATATTATAGAACTCTTTAAATATTGTAGATGCATCACTACTTTTTGTAAGCAACGATACCCAAGTGAACCTGGTGCATTCATCTATAAAAGTAATAAAATAAAGAGCTTTTAAGAGGGAAGGGACCTTTGTAGGACCCCAAATATCAAAGTGTATAACACCAAAAGGTTGTGAGCATTTATTTAAACTTGGAAAATAAGGAACACGATGGTTCTTTTCCAATTCACATACATCACATTTAAATTCTGAAACATCTGTTTTAGAAAATAAATTTGGCCAAAGTTTTTTAAGGTAGCCAAAAGAAATGTGTCCCAGTTGCCTATGCCATAACCAAATACTATCACAACTCTTCTCAACCTTACTTGTGCGAAATGCTTGACTCCATTTTTGTGTTCCATCTTCTGTTAACTCTAAGTAATATAGCTCATTTCGTTTAACACCATAACTAAGAGTCCTCCAGGTCAAAATGTCCTGAAAAACACAAAACGAAGGCTAAAAAGTTACAGTGCACTTGAGAGAGGAGGTAATTTTATCGACCAAAAAAAGATTATATGAAAGTGAGGGAACAATTAAAACAGTATCAAGGGTCAAGTTTTTGGATAGAACAATTGAACATTCTCTTGTGATGGGAGAGGTGCCGCCATTTGCAGTGGGGATGTCAGATTGAAAGGATGGCTTCAAAGTTTGTACATTTGTGGAATCATTCGTCACATGATCGGTTGCTCCTATAACAATTATCCAAGCACTATTCTTAGTAGTGATAGAAAAGACATCCACCTTACCAGAATTACCTAAATGAGCGACGTTAGCAATGGGTTGAGTTTTTCTTCTTGGATTGATTTGTGTTCTTCTTGAGTTGTCATTGCAGCAATACGATTGACATTTTTTCTGGGCTTCTTTGAGAAATCCTACCAGTTTGGATATCCAATAATCCCATAACATCGTTGTTTTGAGTGTCCTTTCTCACCAAAGTGAGCACATACGAGATCATTAGATTTTCTAGATGAAGAGTTATTACGCCTTTAGTTCAGTGGACATCCATGGCTGAGCTTTCAAAAATTGGATGAGAAGCGCCCATGGTCTACCGTTGTTGGACTTCTCGTCTAACATATGCATATATACTTTTCAAATCCAGCTTTGGATCATTTTGTAAAATCTCACCATGAACTTGATCAAATTCTGCATCAAGGCCATTGAGAAATATATGAACCCTCAACCTTGCCATCATGGAATGCATATGAGTAACTCCAACAACTTCTTTCTCCTATGCAACCATGCGATGATCAATTTCTTGAAAAATTTCAACTAATTCATTATAAAAGGTAGACAGAGGTCGACCATTCTGTTTGATGGTGAATGATTTTTGATTTAGTTCAAACAGATAGGTTTCATCTAATCCATCATAGAAAGTTTCGACAATAGCATCCCATATTTCTTTGCCCGTGGAGAGTCTGATAAATCGTTGCATTAGATGGGGACTTATAGAATCAATGAGCCAACTTTTAACTTTATTATTTTCACTAATCCATGTCTCATAATGAGGATCAGTAGACGCTGGTTTCGCTTTTCCACCTGTAAGATATTCAATTTTATTCCAAGCACTAATATGCATCTCCATTAATTGAGACCATAATGAAAAATTTGTTTTTTGTTTCATTAAGAACAATACTGCTAGGGAAGGCTAAGTTATCTTGTTGGACTATGATGGAGGGTCGTAGATTATAAGTGGTGGTGGGAATAATGGGATTGAGAGGTGAGCATGTAGGTGAATTGGTTGTGGATGTGTTATTTCTCATTATGGAGAAAACTTAGATTCGAACTTCGTTTCGATTTCGATTTGAATTTTGGCTCAGAACAGCTTTGATACCATGTTTAGAGAATGAATTCTTCTTATTTTCTCATAAAAGGGTACATGATACATTATAAATTTTTTTAAAATAAGGAACTAAAAATTCATAATTATTTATTAGAAATTTAAATAATTTATTTTGAGTAGACAAATTTGAAGTATTAGACGATTGTTTAAATTGAATTTTTATGTTTTATAAAATTATAGTTGTGTTGAAAATAGTATTTTTTTTTTCATTTACAAAATTAAATAGTTTTTTATATCTTAATAATAATAAATTTAATGCTTTACTTTTTTGATAACCAATTCTATAGGTAAAAAGTCATTTGATCAATTTTAAATCTAATGGTTCATGTCTAACTAGTTTAAATCCATAAGTGAAAAATAATTCTATATCAATACAAAAATTTTTAAATATATACTCTAGTTTTACCCATCTAATCAACTAATAAAATATAATTTTTAATTGATCATGATTAACGTTATTTTAGGATGTTCAAATTTTATTAAAAGCGATGTCGAAAATTTCATTATTCCTTCCTATTTTCACATCTATATAGTTATATGAAAGGTAAAACAAAGAGAAGGTTTGAGACATTCTCTTTATTCACCGTTCTATTTTTCTTTTTTTAGAAAATTTAAAGTTTTTCTTATTTTTCTGTATTCTGATAAGTCAATTCAAATAATTTTTCAATTTAATATTTAGTATTTAATATGGATATTGATAAGTTTTTGAAACCTAATCCAATTAATAAAAATTTTAAATTTAAAAGAGAAGATTCAAGCTATGAAATTATCTTTTTTTAGAATTTTCCTTTCATATTTTTACAATTTGATTGGTTGTATATTTTTAAAAGTTAATTTTTAAATT
This sequence comes from Jatropha podagrica, assembly GCA_947857235.1. NCBI lineage: Eukaryota > Viridiplantae > Streptophyta > Magnoliopsida > Malpighiales > Euphorbiaceae > Jatropha > Jatropha podagrica. Next base: position 21,731 of record CANUEP010027900.1, read on the forward strand.
TTTAAATTTTTAAATCAATATATAAATAATTAGGCTTTTAAAAATTTTAAAATTTAATTTTCGTTGAGATAAATATTGATCATACAAATATTAAGTTGAATACAACAAAAATTCCTTGTTCCCTAAATAAGGCAAGCTTCTTGGGTTGGAGAAGTGGATATGTCTTCTAAATTTTCGATAAAAATGTTAGTATAGTTAGTAGATTATATGAGTTGAGATATCCCATATGGAAAAGACACAAAAGTTTACTAGTGTTTGTAACACACAATATAATAATTTAAATAAAATAGTTAGTGAGATAATATGGAGGGAAACCAAAATTTGACTATAAAATATTTTATAATAAAAAAGATTGAGCACTTGACCCTAAAAATAATTAAGTTGTTAATAGTTTTACAACTTCATTATTACTATTATTATTATTTAATTAATTTTAAATTATTAATTTTATTATTATTGTTTAAATTCAAAATTAATTATTGATTAATACAAATAACTGTTATTTTAACAGTTATTAGATCAAATAAAAGAAAAATTGCTTGTGCCTATTAAAAGTTGTTTATGGCTATTCAAAGTTCACTTATCGTTATAAAAGGTCTTTTGCTTCGACTCATACAATTACTTTTATTTTTTCATGTTCAATATTGCTTTGTAAAATCCTAGAGGAATACTGCAAACAAATGCAAGATACGAAATAGTGGGGCTTTAATTCCTTAAGGATAATGAAAAACACTATCAAAATAATTTCCTATTTTCACAATATGTATTTATTTCTCTAATAATCTTAAGAAATTAATTTTGTTGCTATGGAGGCTATTCGATCTAAGATATTCAAACCCGACATGCTGAAATTGGATCAATTTGATGGAACCAATTTCACCAACTGAAAAGATAGATTGCTATTTTTTTTATAGAATTATAGGAATTCCTATAATTTCAAAACCAACTGATAAAGATTCTGAGGAAATAAGGCTAACTCGCAAGAAACGTGAGGAAGATAAGGTTCGTTGCAGATGTTTCATTCTAAACTCTCTCTCTCTCTCTCTCTCTCTCTCTCTCTCTCTCTCTCTCTCTCTCTCTCTCTTATAGGTTGCATGATTTATTTCGCCCAATTAAATCGCCACAAGAAATCTAGCTAGCCTTAGAAAATAAATACACTTCTAAAAAACAAGGACAGACAGTTTTGAGATGAAATTCTTCGAATTTCAAATGATAGATGGCAAATCTATTCTTGATCAAGTTGATGAATTACTTGTGTTAGAGTCTAGACTGAAAGATTTTAAAATTGATGTTTCTGAATTGTTTCAAGTGGTTGCTGTGATTGCAAAATTACCAACCACTTGGAATGATTACAAAAAAAAAAATTATTGCATACTTCTGAGGAATTCACTATTGATTAATTAATAAAGTATGTTAGAATAGAAGAAGAAACAAAAACTCGTGAGAAAAAATATCCTTTAGTGTCAAATTCAATAGTGAATATTATTGAGTCTAGAAAAACAAGCGATTCTGAAAATAAATTTGTAAAGAAAAGAAAATATGAAGGAGATTCTTCTAACAATAATAAAAACAAAAGTTGTTTTCATTGTGGCAAAAAGGGACATTTTGAGAAAAAAAATGTAGATTTTGGAAGAAAGTTAAAGCAAAAGAAAAATCTGGACAGAATAAAGCAAATGTTGTAAAGCAAGATATTTCTCAAAATGTTGTTGCTATGGTTACTAAGTACAATATGGCAGCAAGTGAGAAATTTGCAGATCGGTGGTTTGATTCTAGCAATATTGTTTACATTTGCAACAATAAAAATTATTTCAAAACTTATCAAGTTATAGGAAATGATGACAAAGTAGTAATGGGGGAATCAAGATACTGTCAAGGTTCATGAAAAAGGAACAGTGGAACTGCAGTTTACTTCTAGAAGGAAATTAGTCTTGTTAAATGTTTTTAATGTCCTTGATATTAGAAGAGTCTAGTTTCTGCCAATATTTTGAGTAAGAAAGGACTCAAAGCAATAATAGAGGCAGAAAAAGTAATATTTTCTAAGAATTGTGTGTTTGTAGGACAAGGATACTATTGTGATGGCATGTTCAAATTATCCATTAATAAAATTGATGTTTCTATTTACATTGTTGAGTCTTCCTTTGATTTATGGCATGCAAGATTAGCTCATGTTAATTTTAGATAAATTAAATTTATGTCCAAAGATGGTCTGATTCCTAATATTAGTAAGCATGATAGCAAGTGTGAAATATGCATACTAGTAAAGATGACTAAGAAACCATTTTTAAAAAAAAAAATATGAAAGAACAACAGAATTACTTGAACTTCTGCATTTTGATATCTATGAATTGAATGGTCACTTAACTAGGGGTGGAAATAGATATTTTATTACATTCATAGATGACCATTCCAAATTTACATTTGTTTATTCAATAAGAACAAAAGATCAAGCATTTGATATGTTTAAAAGTTATAAACTATTAATAGAAAATCAACTGACATAGAAAATTAAAATTTGAAGAAGTGATAGAGGAGATGAATATTTTTCCAATGAATTTTCTATGTTTTATGAAGAAAATGGATTAATTCACCAAACAAGTGCACCATATACCCCATAACAAAATGGACTAGCAGAAAGAAAAAATAGAACATTAGTTGATATGATTAATGTTATGCTTTTACATGCAAAATCACCAATGAATCTATAGGAAGAAGCTTTATTAACAGCTTATTTTGTTCATAATAGAATGCCTTCAAAGAAATTTAAAGTTTCACCATATGAATTATAGAGAGGAAGAAAATCAAATTTAAATTTCTTAAGAGTATGGGGTTGTATAGCCTACTATAGAGTTCTAGATCTTAAAAGAGAAAAATTAGGACCTAGAGGAATTAAAAGCATTTTTGTGGGATATGCTGAAAACTTAAAAGCATATAGAATATTATATTTTCAATCAAATGTAATTATAGAATCTAAGGATGTTGAGTTTATAGAAACAAAGTTTATTGGTGATTCAAATTATAATTCACATGATAATATGGAAAATAATGAACATCCTATAGTGACACAAAATGATAATATAGTAGGCCTTGACAATACGACAATAGATCAAAACATTAATTCAAATCCTAATTCTTCTTCAAATAACAAAAGAAAGGCAATTTAAGTTCCTAAAGAACCTAGGCGAAGTCAAAAAGCAAGAATAGAAAAGAATTTTGGATCTGATTTTATTTCTTCTCAAGCACTAGTATTTTTAGTTGAAGGAAGTAGAGACCAAATAATGAATAAAATACTTATTATTTTAAATTTGGAAGAAGATCCTAAAACTTATGATGAAGCAATGGCTTCAAGAGATTCACCTTTCTGGAAAGAAGTGGTAATTGATGAAATGGATTCTCTTCTTTCAAATGGTACATGGGTATTAATAGATTTATCACCTAATTCTAAATCCATTCAATGTGAATGGGGGTTTAGATGAAAATACAATACTGATGGTTCTCTATAAACTTTCAAAGCAAGACTAGTGGCTAAGGGTTTTAAACAAAAGGAAGGAGTGGATTATTTTGATACTTACGCTCCTGTAGCTAGAATTACTTCCATTAGAGTGTTGTTTGCATTAACATCTATTTATAACTTGTATAATCATAAAATGGATGTTAAAATAGCATTTTTAAATGCTGACCTTCAAGAAGAGGTCTATATGGAACAACCCAAAGGGTTTGTACTTCTTGAAAATGAGAAGAAAGTTTGCAAATTAGTCAAGTCACTATATAGACCAAAACAAGCTCCTAAACAATGGCATGAAAAGTTTGATAGTATAATTCCATTAAATGGCTTTAAACATAATGGAGTTGATAAATGTATTTATTCTAAGTTCACTAAAGAGTATGGTGTGATAGTATGCCTTTATGTTGATGATATGCTAATTATAGGTACAAACATGCAAGGTATAAATGATACTAAAAAATATCTAACTTCTCAATTTAAAATGAAAAATTTGGGAGAAATAAATACTATCTTAGGAATTAAAATTAAAAAATATAGTGGGGGTTTTGCATTATGTCAAACTCACTATATTGATAAGGTTCTTTCAACATTTAATCATTTGAGTATTAAAGAATTTAATACTCCTTATGTTGTTACTAATAAATTAATTGAAAACTCTAGAAGATCCATTAGTCAGTCAGATTATGCTAGTGCAATTGGTAGTTTAATGTATGTAATGCATTATATTAGGCCTGATATAACCTTTGCTATTTGTAAACTTCAAGATACACTCATAATCCTAGTAGCGATCATTGGCAAGCCATAGGAAAAGTTTTTGGATATCTTAAAAGGATAAATACATAACACTAGTTGGATAACGAGTGTCAATGATAATAAGTCTACGTCTAGTTGGATGTTCACTTTAGGTGGAGGAGCTATTTCATGGGCTTCTAAGAAATAGATGTGTGTAACTCATTCTACAATGGAATTTGAGTTTATTACCCTAGCAGCAATAGGGAAAGAGCAAAATGGTTGAGGAATTTATTACTAGACATAGATGAAGAAATTAAAGGAAAGAATGTTTTTTCATATTTCTTTTCTATTGTGTGTATAATACAATCCCTATGCTAGGTAGTTTATATACAAAAAATCTCACTAGAATAGAAAAACAATTAACTATGAAAGTCTAGCAAATTAGGAAAGTAAATCAAGAATAATAATGAGGGTCTCAACACTCCCCCTCAAGTTGGTGTAAAGATATTACACATGCCCAACTTGCAACCCAAAGGATGAAACAACTTGCTACTCAAGCCCTTCATAAAGACATCAGCTAGTTGTTCTTTTGAAGCCACATAGAAAACATTTATAGAACCTTCAACTATCTTCTCTTTTACAAAGTGACGATCAATCTCTATGTGCTTAGTTCGATCATCCTGAACTAGATTATTCACTATACAGATGGCTGCTTTACTAACACAAAACAAGGATGTATCTGTTGTTTCAAGCAATTTTAATTCTCCCATCACTCTATGCAACCATAAGAGTTCACAGATTCCTTGTGCCATGGCTCTATACTCGGCTTTTGCACTAGACCTAGCAACCACAGTCTGTTTCTTGTTTCTCCATGTGACCAAGTTTCCACTAAGAAAAACACAATAACCTGAGGTTGATCTTCTGTCATCAAGGGAACTACCAATCTGCATTCGTGTAGCCTTTTATTTTAAAATGACCATGTTTGGAAAATAACAACCCTCTACCTAGGGTTGATTTTAAATATCTCAAAATTCAATGCACAGCTTCTAAGTGAGATTCTTAAGGGTCATGCATGTACTGACTCACTAGACAAATAGCATAGGCAATATCTGGTCTAGTATGGGAAAGATAATTCAGTCTCCCAACCAATCTTTGATACCTGCCTACGTCGACTGGACTTCCTACTCCAGCTTGAAGCTTGTGATTAGCTTCAATGGGTGATTCTATGGGCTTACATCCTAACATATCCGTTTTTTTAAGGAGATCAAGAATATACTTCCTTTGAGAGATAAAAATTCTTTTTTCAGATCTAGCAACTTCAATTACAAGAAAATATCTCAACTTTCCCAAATCCTTAATCTCAAACTCCTTAGCTAACAAATTTCTCAAGTGAGTCATTTCTTCTTCATTATTCCCTATCACCACTATATTATCCACATAAACACTTAGTAATTTGATCTTATCTACATTATGTTTAATGAACAAGGTATAATCAATATCACTTTGAATGTACCCAAAAGAAAGCATGGCTTTACTAAACCTTTCAAACCATGCTCTAGGTGACTGCATTAGCCCATATAATGACTTCTTCAACTTGCAAACTTTCCCTTTATTCTTGTCATTAGCAAATCCAAGAGGAATCTCCATATACACCTCTTCTTACAAATCACCGTGTAGAAAGGCATTTTTAATATTAAACTAATATAGATCCCAGTCAAGATTAGTTGCACAAGATAATAAAATTCGGATAGTGTTTATCTTGACTACAGGAGAAAACGTTTTCTGGTAATCAACCTCATAGGTCTGACTAAATCTTTTAGTAACCAATCAAGCCTTATACCTTTCAATTGAACCATCTGCTCTATGTTTAACTGTGAACACCCATTTACATCCAACCAACCTCTTTCCTAGTGGAGGAAATACAAGATTCCAAGTCTCATTTTTTGTCAAATCTCTCATCTCCTCAATCATTGCAACCTTCCATTTTAAGTCCTATAGTGCCTCTTGCCAATCCTGCGATACAGAAATAAACGAAACAGACAAAACAAAGGCTCTATAGGAGGAAGACAGAACATTATAGGAGATAAAATGAGATATTGTGTATTGTGTAACGCCCTGACTCCAACCATCAAAGAAATTGTCCGCTTTGGATCAAGCCGGTTCCATCTCATACTAGATCAACGAGCCTCACACGGTTTTGTCCCGCAAGTGAAATGGAAACTTCCTAAGACGTCACCCATCCTAGGATTTTGTCAAGCGAGCATGCTTAACCTTGAAGTTCTTCCAACTCTCTAGCCATTCCACCAAAAGACGCCTCTGATGATTAGTTACCCGCTTTTCCATAAATGATCTGATTCATTCGTGTGTCCCCCATTCCACTACCCTAGCTAGCCTGCAATCCTAGAAGCTCGCCAGGAGCCCTGCTCTACCAGCCCTCTTAGGATCACTTTACCGGGTTGGGATATCACAGGCCCACTAGCTTTCGCATGGTTCATCCTCGAACCATATATCTACTGGAGGGGGTTAAGCTTTGATATCAAATTGTAACGCACTGACTCCAAGTACCAAAGGAATTGTCCATTTTTTATCAAGCCAGTTCCATCCCATACTAGATTGGCAAGACCCGCACAGTTTTGTACCGCAGGTGAAATGGGAACTTCCCAAGAGATCACCCATCCTAAGATTATTGTCAAGCGAGCACGCTTAAACTTAGAGTTCTTCCAACTCTCTAGCCATTCCACCAAAAGATGCCTCTAGTGATTAGTTACCCCTTTTTCGATATATGATCTGATTCATTCATGTGTTCCGCATTCCACTACCCTAGCTAGCCTGCCATCCTAGAAGCTTGCCAAGAGCCCTGCTCTATCCGCCCTCTTAAGATCACTTTGTCGAATCGGGATGTCATATATTGGGTGTTTAGTGCACGTCCTAACCCCTTTTCTAAGAGCAATAGGAATATCAAGATTAGTATCAAAGGAGTTAAAATGAATATTAGGATTAGAAACAACAGGTTTTAAAGAAGACTCACAGGTTCTGTTCTTCTGTATTTTCAGGATCTGAATTTGGAGAAGACGATTGAGCAAAGGTTTCATGCTCTATAGTTGTATCTGTATTACCCCACCGTGTGTAGGTTTTCAAATTAGGTCTATCCAATTTTCCTAAAGTTTCTATTGGTTGGTCTCTCGTATTATCTATGTTTATAGGAATTCCCCCTGGAAAGGAATCTCTATAGAATTATCCATCACCTCTTCCATCTGAAATTTCTCCCCATGAAGAGGTGACTGGGAAGGAAAATAGAATTCAAATTCCCTAAAGGTAACGTCCATGCTCACAAAGTATTTTCTCAAAGGACGATAATAACATTTGTATCCTTTTTGAGTATTAAAGTAGCTAATAAATACACACTTTAAAGCTCTAGGATCTAATTTGCCCATATCGATCTGATGAACGAAAAAACACAACCAAAAACTTTAGGAGGTACAATATAAGAATTTTGCCCTTGAAGAACCTCTAATGGTGTTTTAAAGTTTAAAGTTTGAAGAATCATGCGATTAATAAGATAAGCGGCAATCAAAACAGCATCCCCCAATATGGTTTAGGAAGATTCATAGTAAACATAAGAGACCTAGCTACTTCTAGTAAATGCCTATTTTTTCTTTCAGCTACTCCATTTTGGAAACTAGTATTGACACAACTAGTTTGATGTATGATACCATTAGAATCTAAATAGGTACAAAAATTTGTATTCATGTATTTGGTACCATTGTCAATTCTTAAGATTTTAACATGCGCATCAAACTATGCACAAATCATTTTATGAAAGTTCTAAAAACATGAAAAACTTCGTTTTTCCTTTCATCAAATAAACCCAAGTCAATCTAGTGCAATAGTCAATAAAAGTCACAAACCATCTATAACCAGAAAGGAAAACAATTTTAGCAGGGCCCCATACATCAGAATGAATAATAGTAAAAGGTACCAAACTTTTATTATTAATTGGTGAATAAGAATCCTTAGTGTGTTTGGCAAGTTCACAAGCATCACATACTAATAAATCCAAATCTCACTGAGTAGACAAAGTGCGAAATAAACATCCTAAAATAGAAAGAAGGATGTCCTAATCTCCCATGCCATTGAATAACCTCATGGGAAGGATTTCTAGAAGTTCCTAACAAAGCTTGACTGGTACCCGAATTTGAAAAACGACACATGTCATCCAACAGATACAGTCCATCACGTATGCTACCACTACCAATCATTCTCCTTGTGTTTAGTTCCTGAAATACACAATGAGTAGGATAAAAACTTACTTTGCAATTAATTGCTTTTGTGAGTAGGCTAATAGATAAGAGATTAACATGAAATCTAAAAACATGAAGAATAGAGGAGAGATTAATATTTAGAATATAGTCAATAGAACCTATACCAGTAATCGGTATTAAAGCGCCATCCGCAATGTGGATTTTGTCGGTGCCTCGATATAGGTAAGGAAATGCTTTATAGAGTCTATTGTATGTTTGTTTGCTCCTGAATCTATAACCCAAGAGGATTTTGCAATTTTAGTAAGGAAAGTAAGAAAGACATTACCTGAATCTAACAAAATTAGAAGCTATAGTCTGAGTTGAGGAGGAATCAAGCTGTGACAATAATCGTGTCAGCGACTGAATTTCCTTATCAAAAAAGCTACCAACAATAGATGGTTCCTTAGATAAAGCTCCACCATTAGATATGTGTGTCTGTGGTCTAGTAAAACTAACATGTTTCCCTCCACGCCCCTTAGTTGGGCATCCATATAATTTCCAGTAGAACTCCTTATTGTGTTTGTTCTTACTATAATAGTCACGAACTAACTAATCTCTATCTGAAGAGCCACTTATCATAGCCTATATTTGTTGCTTGGCAGAATTGGCAATCAACCTTGCTTTATCAATTGTAGACCTGTGAACCATGGTACTCCTCCTAGTCTCCTCTTATTGTACAAAAGAGTATGCTTGTTCTAAGGATGGAAAGGGATCTCATCCAAAAACTTGGACACGAATTTGATCATACTTGTTATTTAGGCCCACCAGAAAATCATACACACATTCTACTTCAATCAGCTTTTGAACTTGAGTTGCATCATCAGGACATTTTGTTTGAAAATCCTGATAATAATCCAATTCCTGCCACAACTTGCTAAGTTTCGCAAAATATTAAGCGATAGTCAAATCCCCCTGCTTTGTCTCATGAACTTTCTATCACGACTCTTTTCTCTGAGCATAGTTTCTTGTTTGTCAATATGTCAGTGATGCGGCATCCCATATCTTCTTAGTTGTATCAAGGAGCAAATATCTTGGGGAAATAGTTAGTTGCATGGAATTTATTAACCAACATGATAAGAGATTTCTCCGATTTCCACTTATTAAAATCAGGATTTGTTGAAACTAGTTTGGTTGCTCTACCATCGAGATATCCCTGCAAACCTCTAGCTTCAATGAATAATAAACAGGACCGAGACCAAGCCAGGTAATTTGTTCCATCTAAATTCACTGGACTAATCTATAGTGAGGGACTCTTTGAGTGAAAATTGAAATTTGTCTTCTTGCCATCACCCATACTCTCATACACAGAAGAACACAAGCAGCAGTAGTGAAATAAGCCGAAAAAAGGGAAAAAATTTCAAAAAGGCAAAACTGGATCTGAAGAACAATAGAGTGGAGTCACAACACCAAATCGAAGCCATTGGAACAAGAAACATCGATGGAGCTCACCAAAAACTACAGCACGTGCGGGCGCGTGAAGAAAGGCCAGAATCTTCTGGCAACACGTGTGCACACGTGCATGACCGGACGGCTACGGGATTGGACAGGAATGACCGATCGGCGGTTGCTCCTCCTTCTGAAGTGGGCAGTGATGAGCAACTACCCCCCCCCCCCCCCTCCCCCAACGGTGCTGCTTTCAACTCAACTCTATTGTGAAATGCGGCAAGGCTCTGATACCATGAAGAAATTAAACGAAAGAATATTTTTTTTCTATTTTGTGTATAATACAATCCCTATGCTAGGTAATTTATATACAAGAATCTCATTAGAATAGAAAAATAATTAACTAGGAAAGTCTAGCAAATTAGGAAAGTAAATCAAAAATAATAATGAGGATCTCAACAGTTGTGGCCACAACCAATGCCAACTGTCATCATACATTGTGATAGTGAAGCAACTATGTATAGAGCATTTAGCAAGATATACAATGGTAAATCTAGACATATTGCTTTGAGACACGAATACATAAAACAACTGATTTTTAATGGTATTATTGCAATTGTTTATGTAAGGCCTAAAGATAATCTTGCTGACCCATTAATTAAAGGACTCTTAAGAGATATGATATTGAGTACTACAAAAGCTATGGGTCTAAAGATACTATAAATTATCATTGGATAATAGAAATCTTACCTTTCTTATTGCATAGCAATTCTAATGGTTCAAAAGATAACAACAAGTTATTTAGTGATAGATAGCAAGTACTAGGAAAATATAGTACTTAAGTAAAAGAGGTTGAGTATAAGTTACTCTTAATGAAGAAATAGAGTTTGGACAAGAACTAAGGAATTCCAAATATATTAAAGACTTGATTAAAGACTTCACCTATATAAACACATGAAGTGGTGCCGCTTCGATCAAAGTTGGAAATACAAAACTTTGTCAGTGTTTATGAATTCAAGAAGAAGCATAAGGCCATATTAAGGTGCTAAAATTGATCGTGAACACTTTGAAAATTTGTCTTGATTTTTTTACTTATATGTCTAATTATTTTTGTCTTGTCAATTAAAGAAATTGAGGTTTAATAGATTAATGTCTAACCATCAAATTCGACAAGATTTGAAATATTATATAAGTAACAGGTTTAAATCGAAATATACTTGTTATATACCTAAGTCTTAAAATCAAGCATATAATCATTAAGTGGGGGATTGTTAGTGTAGTTAGTAGATTATATGAGTTGAGATATCCCACGTGGAAAAGATACAAAAGGTTACTAGTATTTATAAATACTTAGTATAATAATTTAAATAAAATAGATAGTGCAATAATATGGAGAGAAACCAAAATTTGACTATAAAATATTTTATAGTAAAAAAGATTGGGGACTTGGACACTTGGACGTAAAAATAATTAATTTTTAATAATTTTACAACTTCATTATTACTATTATTATTATTTATTTAATTTTGATTTATTAATTTTATTATTATCATTTAAATTTGAAATTAATAATTGATTAATACAAATAACTATTATTTTAACCATTATTAGATTGAATAAAAAAAAACTATTTGTGCCCGTTAAAAATTATTTACGGCTATTCAAAGTTCTCTTATCGTTATAAAAGGCATTTTCTTTCAACTCATAAAATTATTTTTATTTTTCAGTGTTCAATATTGCTTTATAAAATTCTAAAAAATACCGCAAACAAAACGAGAATAAAAAAAATACTATCAAAGCAATTTTTTATTTTTGCAATTTGTATTCATTTCTCTAACAAAAAATGCTTGAAAGGGATTTAATGACACATGTAGAATTTACATCCTGCAGGTATAAAGGTGGATTTATTGCATTCGTAGATCAAATAAAGGTGTATTTGTTGCATTCGTAAATCGAATGGAGGAGCAAACTTTTTTTTATAAAATGATTGGCCACCTACGCAGCACTTGCAAGTAATTGTTATTTTACCTTTCATTTTCTGCCTGTGCATTTTTCTATCTCCATCTTCTTCATGAGGGTCGTCTTATATTCTTTGCTTTTACCATTAATTAATATAAATTGAATGTTTGACTATTGTTTTTGTGTAAAGCAGAGGTAATTATTCAAAACATCTCGACCGAGTACTTGAGGAAGCTACTTCTAAATTTTATTCACATATGTGCGTCTAAATTGTTTCATCTAATTGAATTATTCTCGATGATGCGATAAAAATTACATACAACACCAAAATGTACCATCTTTTTCATATATATTTGCAAGGTGTAGACTCCTTTGCCAACCTTTCTTTTGAATTATTTATATATTTTAATTAATTTATTTGAGATTTATTTTAATATTAATATAAAATAACTAGATAATTAATAATTTACTTTTTTTTAGTGTTAGCATCTAACTGCAAGTCTAACTAAAGATCTATTTACATCCTATATATCTTAAAATTTATTCCTTCATTTATCAAAATGAAATATTTGAATTGGATAATTATTCTTAGACTTATTATATATTTTAATAATTTAATTTAATATACTACGTAAAAATGGAAGTAGAAATTCATACTATTATCAAAATATGTTAAGGTAGCTATCATATTTAATAATTTTCTCTATAATATGCTATTATTTAAAAATCAATTTCAAATATCTAAATATATGAAATAATGGAATTTTTCAAGTTCCATTTCAACTGTGGTGATTTTTCATTATTAATATTATATATAATAATATAGATTATATGTGATAGATCAAAATACATTTTAATAAATTCATTTTATATTACACATTGTCACAATCCAAAACCATGAGTCATACCAACACTAGAGCCGAAATAAGTTTAAAGCCCCCGATACATGCAGTAAACCTAACTCACATGAATCTAATTCTTTGAACCGGTTCTAGGAACATTAAGCCTATAATACAATATTATTAAGTCATATTATCAATTTATACCTCTAGCCCACCTTTCATATTTCAAATAATTTAAGGCTTGAGCTTGTATTCCATATTCAAACCTCATTTTTATAATATGGGTTAATTGGTCCATTCATATAATTGGATAACCAATTAGAAAATTCCATAGATTTATCAAATAGCACACTTGTAAATTTTATATAATAAATTATAACACAAGACTTCCTAACTATGAAGCTCAGTAACTAGAGGTGGACACATTTTTATATACAGTAATATATATTTTAAATATTATCAAAAACTGAAAATTATTATTATAACTCCATGGAGAATGACACAGAGCTTATCTGAATAAGCAAATTGTCTATCTCTTAGAAAAAATTTAAGAAAAAGAGTGAATTTCACGACTTAGTGAACAATATTAAATAATGCATAACCTAATTAGTCACTCAAAGTATTTTCCAAATTTATAAAATGAACACACGATTACTCAAGCACGTGTCACAACATCTGCATTCATAATTAATTTCATCTTCACATAATCATATCATAGAAATTATTCAAAGACGTCACTGAAACCTCTAAAAAACCATCCTTACACATGGTTTGTTCTCTTATACATGTGTACTATGGAGCGGATTCCCTTATATGGCCAATCGATCTAATCTTCATTTGACCAGTACTCTCATTGATTTTTCATTCTCTTTTCTTTCATTACCAACAAGAGGTTACCTTGTGGTTTTTCTATATCATATTTCATCAAATGCACGCGGGCGCCAATCTCCTATACATGACCGATAGTATCTAAGACTGCCCTTGCAATCCCATGGTGACCCACTTTCATTCTAATTCTACATGGAAACAAGACACAATATTATCACATCACAAGTAATCCAAACAATTTATTCAATATAATATATCATGCTGATAATCAATATGTAACATTTAAGAATCATCATGGTTTAATATATAATACTCATGATTAATGATATTACTGTAATGTATATAATTGCTTAATAGTTGTATGAACATAATATTAAAATTATAAGGTAAATAATAATATAAATAATTATATTTCAATAGAATGGTATTAATTCAAAGAATAAAGGTTGAGTATTATGTGTGTGTGTATTTATATACTACAACATAATCAATGCATGTATGCAAATAATGATATGTACTATTTATTATTACTCATAGTGATAAAAGAAAAAGCAAGCTTCAATTTAAATTTTAACTAGTAGGAACAATAGACAAACTCAGATGATTTATATAAAACAAGAAAAAGACTGCATCAAACAGATGACTTTGCTTAAATAAGAAACTAAAGAATCAATTCTAACATATATTCGCTCAGATATTAGACTGCTATAATTAATCTAAATCTTATCGAAATTTCTAATAGTGTTTTCCCTTAAATAGGACTTTCTACTTGTCCAAATATTTATCAATTATTAGCTATACAGCCTATCCATCAATCAATCAATGATTCAAATATCCAATCACCATAAATAATAATAATTTTATAATCAACTCTTTGCTTATAGATTAAAATAACCTTCAATCTAATTCCTAATACATCCTTGTATATTTCTACTTGTTCTCATTATGATTTACTTCCTTAACCAGTCATAACAAATAAAATCTCTTACACATACAAATATAAACAATTCTTTATGTGATTAACTTCACTCAAAATATAATATACTTTAATGAAATTATAGATTAGCTTCTAAAATTAATACTTCTATTACAACATGTTAAATAACCCAATTCACCTCCATAATTTTATTTTCGAAATAATTGATATCCATCCAGTAATAAGTTTCTGTTTTACTTAAATTACTTGCTTTCTTCAAAACAATTCATATAACACTACATAGTTAATTTATTTCCTCATTTGGTTTATAATCCTTAATAGCTATTGGTTTAAATTAAATTAAGAAACCAATTTCTCCTTAAAGAAGGCATATATTTATATATAATAAAATTAGGGTTTGATATAATTTAATTATGCTTCTAAGTAGGGACGGCAGTGGGTGGGTACTTGCAAAAAATAAACTATCCGAATCCGAATAAACAAATAATACCTAAATCCGTTTAGAAATATCCGTATATTTTCCGAATCTGCTTAAATGCCTGTTTAATTAATAACAATTTCTGCAATTCTAAAATCCCTTCTATAATCGCCTTTCATAAATCGATACAATCATACATTCTCAATATATTAACAAATTAAGAGTAAACTCAAATCATAATCATTGCAGAAACACCAATGGAACTGTTTTAGAAGCACATTTTATTTTTTGCATGTAGAGATTTCAGATCTTGTAAAAAAAACTGAACCATAAATTAATTCAGCAATTCACGATCTCAGTCTATTTTTATGTATTTATTAAAATAAAAAAAAAGGAATGTAGCAAAACAAAAAAGAAGCAAAATGAAAAAAAAAATTGAGAATGAACTTGTGGCTAAAGAGCACTTGTACGATTGAAGAGCACGTCCGCTGCTAGAGGTGATGACCAATAACGAAAGCAACGGCGTAGAAGTGTAGGTCTTCGAGAAAGACTTTGGGTGTAGAAGTGAAGAAAATAAATGACAGGGAAGGAAGGGGGAGGAGAAAATATGTTATAACTATCTATTTCTATGATTAAAATCCAACCCTAGGCTAAAATGATGTAGTTTCAGTTGTGGATTCATTTAAAATTCCTACATAAAACTACGTTGTTTTGATGATAAATAGTTATTTTTGTCATTATTATTATTATTATTGAAGTTATTATTATTCTTATTATCCTTAAACTTATTATTATTATTATTATTATTATTATTATTATTATTAATTAAAAGACTATAATTATATTTTAATATTATAGTAAGTGGAGTAACAAAATATTATGTAAAATATTAAATTTAATAGTTTTTATTAGAGAATATACTTAGTATGTTTTAATTAATTATAGTTTTTGTAATCCTTAATTTATATATATTAGACTTATTAAGTATAAATATACCAATATATATAATGATACTAATAAAAAAATAAAAAAAACCTCGAACTAAGATCTAATTATAATTATATTTATAAGTTTACTGGTGATATTTTATATGAGTTATATTACAATTTAACAAAAGTCATATTTAGATTTTATATTTAACATGAGTCGTATTTTAAATTAAGATATAATTATAATTATCATTAGAAGTTTAATAGTGATGTCGATAAGTAATTTTAAAAATCTTTGATTATAACATTATTAATATTTTATTCAATTAATAACTTTTTTATTTTTAATAAATTTCATAATTATCAAACTATAACACATTCAATTAAACTATTAAGACATGAAATGAATACTATATATTGAATTTTGTTTAATATATTTATGGAAAAAAATAAATTCAATTTATTAACATATTATAATTTAATACACATGATTTTACTTATGAATAAAATTATATTACTTCTGATAATATTTTTCATTAATAAATGTTAATGTACAAATTATTATTGTTATCATATATAAATTATTACAATTTCACTATATTCTTCTTGTGCATTTACTGCACGCAAAAATATTGAGTAGCATGGTCTTAAGTTAACTTATCAAATACTTAGAGGTCATGAATTCCATGGCCGTGATGACCATAAAAATTTTGTATAAATCATGCGGATAGTGAACTCGAATCCACTCCAAATTAATTTATATGACATCAATTAAAATTTGTTTTAATTTACGAAAGTATTCTAAATATAATTAACATTTATGAAAGATATTGGGAAAATACCTAAAATATGCTCTGGCAGAATGGCTTAGTCGAAGTTATGGAGACGGTGGCCAGCGAAGCTATCAATGTAGGGGAAGGGAGCAAATTGAATGGCCTCCAGCTAGTCTCGACGGAAAACGGACAAAGACAGTGGTTAATGGGACTATCCCAATCGCAAATCACACAATCCAATTGCTTCCTTTGCTGTGCTAAACAGAATCTAAAATATCAAGGGAAGAATTGTATATTTCTTATTAATCATCAACACTAATTTATACAGAGATATATACCATATCATTTCCTAAACATCAGCCTATCATTAAGCTATTTACAAGTAATTGATTGTCTTTACAAAATAATCACATATATAAATATGGAAAAGATAACTACAATATATTTTCCTTAATACTCCACCTCAAGTTGGAGAGTCAATATTCTAAACTCCCAACTTGCCTTTCAGATTTTCAAACTGATCCCGTCCTAGAGCCTTTGTGAAAATATCTGCAATCTGCATTTTAGTCGGAACATAGCATGGTCTAATAAGTCCTGACTGCAACTTCTCACGTAGAATATGACAGTCAATCTCTATATGTTTTGTACGCTCGTGAAAGACCGAATTTGCTGCTATATGTAGTGCTGCTTGGTTATCACAAAACAATTTTGTCGGTTTTATTCTTCTCACACCCAAATCCTGTAGAATATAGTGAATCCATGTAATCTCTAAACAGGCATTTGCCATTGCCCTATATTCCGCTTCAGTAGATGACCGCGAAACATTTGCCTGCTTTTTTGATTTCCACGATATTAAGGAAGACCTAAGAAATATACAGTATCCTGAAATAGACCGTTGTGTCATACGGCATCCTGCCCAATCTGAATCATAACAAGCCTTCAATTCCAAAGAATTCTTGGATGGTAATAGAAGACCCTGTCCAGGTGATCCTTTGATATACCTCAACAACCGGAGTGCAGTGTTCCAATGTGTTGTCTGTGGTTCGCCCATAAATTGACTAAGCATCCGCACGGTGTAAACTATATCAGGCCGTGATATTGTCAAGTAAATGAGGCGACCAACAAGCCTTCTGTACTTGGCTGGTTCATGTAGTAACTCGCCATCAGTTGCGTTGAGTGTCATTTGCTGCTCCATAGGAAATTTCTCTGGCTTGGCTCCAATTAAACCTGCATCCTATAGTATATCGAGTGTATACTTTCGTTGAGACATAAATATTCCTTGTTTGGATCTGGAAAATTCTATGCCCAAAAAGTATTTTAAAGGACCCAAATCTTTGATGTGAAACTGTCTAAGTAATGTTTGTTTAAGTTGGCTCATTTCTTGTATACTGTTGCCTGTCAATAGAATGTCATCAACGTAAATGAGTACCGCAGTAAAAGACATTCCTTGAACCTTTGCGAATAAACTGTAGTCGGCCATGGACTGTGTGTATCTAGCTTATTGTATGGCGATGGAGAAGGTGGAAAACCAGTTGCGGGAAGCCTGTTTGAGTCCATAGAGGGACTTATGAAGCCGACATACCAAATTCTCCCCCTGTCGATGAAGTCCCTGTGGAGAAGTCATGTAGACAATCTCTTGCAAATCACCGTGTAAAAAGGCATTTTGGACATCCAACTGATGGGTGTACCATCCTCGGGCTACGACAATTGTGAGCAGGCATTGCATTGTAGTCAACTTTGCTGTTGGTGAAAAAGTTTCCTGGTAGTCAATTCCCTCGACTTGTGTATAACCTTTAGCAACAAGACGGGCTTTATAGCGCTCAATAGATCCGTCAAAATTGTATTTAATTTTATAAACCCACCGACAACCAATAGGCTTTTGACCTGCAGGAAGAGAAATAAGACTCCATGTATGGTTACGTTCCAGTGCTTGTAATTCGAGATCCATAGCCTTTTACCAATGGGGATGTAAGACAGCTTCTTCATAAGAATGAGGTTCTACCTGCGTGGTAAGGTGAGCTAAAAAGGTTTTGTGTTTAAGTGAAAAGTTAGAAAGTGTCATGTAATTAGTAATAGGATACCTGGTATTTTAAAGTGGACTTGCTTCTGGGGCAGCGTGATTGACTCCAGGCGGCATAAAGTACTCCTGATGCCAACGTGGTGGATGTTTTGTGCGGGTCGATCGACGAAGTGGTTGGTCGTTGAAAAGAGTTGCAGAAGGTGTTGACACGATTTGAGAATGTGATAAAGAATTATGAGGTGAATTATTTGAGGAAGGAGAAGGATTGGTAGAGGAATCTATAGTTGCTGAAGGTGGGACATTACTAGTAGAAAAGGAAATCTGATCAACATCCATAATTAATTGCGGCTGAAGTAGGTTTTGTGATGTTTGTGAAGTATTATGGGCAAAAGGGAATATATTTCACAAAATTGGACATCAAGACTGACAAAATATTGATGTGTAGTAAGATCATAGAGTTTATAACCCTTTTGTCCGTTTGGGTACCTAACAAAAATACAAGAAGTAGCACGTGGATTAAATTTGAGTTTTGGATGAACATTGGTGGCATAACATTGACAACCAAAAACTCTTCAGTGGGATAAGTTTGGACATTTGTTATATAAGCGCTCATATGGAGTTTGATTGGACAAAATAGGTGTAGGAAGCCGATTTATTATGTACACGGCGGTGAGGACGCAGTCTCCCCAAAAAGTTAAGGGAACACTGGATTAAAAAAAAAGGGAATGAGCCACGTTTAGGATGTGACGATGTTTTCGTTCCACAACACCATTCTGTTGTGGAGTATAAACACAAGTGTTTTGCAGTTCAATACCATGATCATGGAGAAAGGTTTTAAGTGGTTGAAATTCTGTTCCATTATCAGTTATTAACATTTTAACGGTTTTATTGAATTGTGTATGAACAAACTGGATGAATTTTGTTATAAGATGTTGAGTTTCTAACTTGTGTCTCATTAAAAGGACCCAAGTGCAACGTGTGTAGTCATCAACAATAGTGAGAAAAAAATGTGCTCCTGAGTGAGTGGCTACTTTGTGAGGCCCCCATACATCACAATGTAGTAAATCAAAAGGATTTTTAGTTG
>CANUEP010027913.1:0-16798 GCA_947857235.1 Jatropha podagrica
ATTCACCCTGCAAAGCATTCATCCATAGGTTAGTTAATCAGCATGACATAGTCTCGGGATCCATCTCGGGTTTGCATACCATGCCTTAATCATTGGGTAATTAATCTAGTAATTAGGTTAATTAAAATTGGAGTCATTTAGGGTTTTCCTAGTTTACCCTTAAATAATTAAACAAGGTGGCAACTCTCATACATCACGTGCATTTCTATCCTTTTGCATACGCATTATGCTATGCTTTTCCGGGGGGTAGGGGTCCACAGTATGATGAGATTATTGTGATATATGAGCATGCTGGGGTTATCAGCCCGTATTATTGGTGGAGCTATGATCATATGCTATGGTTATCAGCCTTTATAAATAGGCAGATGCGCTTATTATTGTGGTGCTTACATAAACCACGGTGGCCTTAGGTCATGATTGTATAATTGGTGGGTAGTGCTTTCACATGCCACGATTATGAGATTGGTGGGTGGTGCTTTAATAGGCCATGATCGATTTTACTTACATTCTTTCAAGATCGGTATGAGTTTTAAATAAAATGAAAATGAAAATTTTAATTTATTATATTGAAACCGGAAAACATATTGGCATTTACGGTATTTTCTTATTTATTTTGAGTTGGAATAAATTTTTAAGTGTGAATTTCTTATGTTCTTTCAAAATATTTGAATTTAATTATTACGATTTCGATGTTTGAAAAAGTATATTATTAGTGATTATTTATGTGGTGTTCTTTGGATATTTTAATTTATCATTATTTAGTATCACTGAGTCTTCCACTCAGCGCGTTGATTTCTATCACACGCAGGTTAGGAGCAGAGGGCACCTGTCGGGACCAGAAAGGGGCACAGAGTAGATATAGCATTTTGGGTAGGACATGTATATTAATGTAAATCATGACATGTATAGACTCTTGTGAATAATATTGAGGTTGTAAGTATTTGAATAAATTTTTAATGAAATCGACGGCCGATTTAGTATTATTATTTGATTATTTATTTGGTGTATGAATAATGACATATTTATTTACCTTGAATGGACAATGGGATAATGAAATTGATTTGATCTTAAATTTTTAGAAGTGCTTGCTGATGAATTGAGTAAAATTGGAGTTGAGGTTTGGGGGCTAATATTGGAACTGTATTTAACTTTCTTTGTGTGGCAAGTAAATTTTTAAAGGGGACTATTGCGAAAAATTTTAATTTACCTTCATAATTTAATTTTTCGTAAGATCATCCCTAAAATCTTTATTGATTATTTTAAATTACTTACTTCACACAGAAAAATAATCACTTCTAATATACACTATGGAGTTAATGAATAGAATAAGACAGTGCTCCGGCACCGAATGTGGCATCCGTCGTCCGATTCTCCGATATTGGGCGGTGGGTGTTACACTATTACTTGTGGGTGCTATGATTGACATTGCATGATTGATGAATGCTCAATTTGAAGAGTCTAGGGTCATTGTGCTTGACTGCTTGGGTATGTATTATGTATTATTATTCACTGAGTTGCAAAACTCACACCCCTCCTCTTACCCAACCTTTCAGGTAGTAGGATGTTCTCCAGGATGGTCAAAGCTGTGTAGTCTTCTTCACAGAGCTATAAAAGTAATTTCTCTGAATTTCTGGAGTTATTTAAAATAATGTATTGATACTTTTAGAGTTTTTTTACTCTGAATAGTTTTGGATTCCGCAGTTGTAGGATTGAGTATTTGATCATAAACCATTATTAGGTATGTTAACATTTGAATTTATCAATTGCATTGAAATTTCTATTTGGATGCATGTATGAACAGTATCCGTATTGTAATTGAGACACTTTATTCGACCTGAACTGTGTATTGTTTGAGAAATTTTTTATTGGGCTGAGATCTTATAGCTACTGGATCAGTGTATGTAAATATTGTATGGGCTTAGTGTTGTTAGAAAATAGATGTGTTATTTAGTTATTGTAATTTAGGTTTACTACAAGTCTCGGAGGCCTTAAGTTTACTTAGGTCTTAGTGTTGGTCCGCTAACAATTTCAAGTAGTGACAAAGTCCAATAGATTACAACTATATTAAAAAATTTTAAATTATATTATAATTTTGATAGGCTAAAAAATAGAGTTTATTATTTACATTTATTAATTTAACTCATTAGAAATTACTGATTAATTCTTTAGAAAAAAAAAAGAAAAATAATGGAAAAGTACTCATGATTGATATATTGTTTTTTAAATTTTACTTTTAATTTATTATTACAATAGATTATTATTATATGTTTTAATTTAATAAATTGATTGTGTACCAAGAAAATTAATTTAATTAAAATTTATTGAATTGAATATTATCTATATATGCATAAATTAATACTATATGTAATATTACTATTATATATAATTATATTAATATTAACATAATATTTGAACAAATGTAAAGAATTTGATAAAGGTAAAAAATTATAATAAATCAAATACAATTTAAACAATAAATATGTGTATTATATATTAAAGATATTAATAAACGTGATATCAATAAAGTTACATACTCTATATTTTTTTTTATTTTGCCAAACAAATCATAATTATATTTTGTTGTATTTCTTATATTTTTATATTTGCGATACTGTAAATTATCATTATTTAAGCTTATAATTTTTTTTAAAAAATACATTGATTTAATTATTTTTTCTAATAAATTTTATTTTTTATTGATACTTTAAAGTGTGAATGATTATAATTTACACTTATAATTTTCTGTTATTTAATTAATTTTCTATTTTTATAATATATTGTACATAATAAAAATTAAATTGTGGATACGTATAACAAAGTATACGTGCAACACAAAATAGTTGAAAACTAATTCAAGTAAAAATAGCAATCAATAGTGTTTATTTGCTAACATTATTCTAATATGTCCATCTCTAATTAGTGACCACCACTCTGTAATTAAAAATTAATAAGTAAATTATTTAAATTAAAGCAAAATGAATATAAATTATAATAATTTTTTAAAAAATTTAATTTAATTTAATTTAAAAGATATAAAATTATACAGTCTGCGTTTCGAGTTAATGACAAATTTCTATAATAAATCAAGAGATCGAAAGACTTTATCATTTTGATGTAAAAAATTTCATTCATTAGACAAAATGTTATTTTTAGGATTCAATATTAGGGAAGGTTAAAAGAAATTCAGTTAGCAGAAGCAAATTTTAAAAATAAATAAAATAAAAAAATGCACCCATGTATGAAATTCACAAATAATCATGTATGTATGAACAAGTACTGTTTAAGTTATTTTCTGTGTTAATAAATACACAAGAGACGTTAAACAGACGGGATTGATTTGCCTAGATTTAGGGGTGAAGCCATGTAAATCAATTACCGATAAAAAATGCTTTGACCATAATTTAGCAACCGATAAATAATTCGATTTGACAAATAATTTATCAACCTATTATTATTATTATTATTATTATTATTATTATTATTATTATTATTATATGAGATATTTGAATAGGAAGTTTTTGTCCTCGTCATCATGCAACACGTAAGATGGAATAAAGAATGTTGAGGTGTTTTTATTAAACAAGAGACGTAAATAAATGGCATATGACAAAAAGATCATATCCCTATCAATTCAGCCATGAATATTATAATACAAATAAAAAAAATGGTAAGAGATTCCAGATTTAATATTTGTAAATATAATATTTTTTTTTTCTTTTATAATAGATTATATGATTTTTGATGGATTTTATAACAAACTGCACTGCGTCTGATGAATTTTGAATTGTTGAAATTATTGTCAATAATACAAAGCATAAAAAAAATTCATTATATATATATATATATATATATATATATATCATTAACCAACTGACAAATCCCACTAATACTAACATAATCCATCCTTAGAGAACACCAAGAGAGGATATGGTTGGAAGTTGATAGAAGTTGATAGCCCCTAACAAGAAAAGCTTATAGGTTCCTTATTAGGTTGAGGAAGAAACTCTTTCTAGAGGACTAAAGAAGGTTACCTCACTTGCTTTTTGCTTAATAATATAGTGTGTGCATTCTCAATTATGAGTTTGAAAGTAAAAATATCAATTAAACCTAATTTTAAAAAGACTGAAATTACTACTTAATCCTTCTTTTATATTCAATGCACCTACTTTTTTTTTTTAAAGATAAGGGTACTAATTAAGCGTATTTAACTACATGATGCTTAAATATAATCTAATTCAAACGAAAAACACATACTAAGAAAACTTTATCATTTAACCAACTTCAATCTATGCGTGGCTGGCCCACCAAGAAGGCTCCAAATTCTTGACTATATAGCTTTTTTAGGCATGTAGACTTGCTGCCTCCTTCCTAGGAAATTTGGAATTATACTATTCCATCCTCTCTATACAGAAACTTTCTAATTAATGCGATTCTATTATATAAAAATTTTTACTCAAAATAGAAATGCTGAAAAGGATGTAAGAAAAAGTTCAGAATGCATTCATATAAAGATCCAAAAAATCTAATCAGTGGAAATAATACATGAAAGTAACAATTTAGTGAGGGCAAAAGGTAAAACTTTAGTGAAGTAAATATAAATGAATATAATTATATACACTAAATTGTAAAAAATCATAAACTTAACCGTAAAAAATCAGTAAGGGTAAGTGCCCTCATTGACCCCATTGTAAATCTACCTCTGGAACTTTGGACGAGGTAAGTGGCAAATAAAAAAGAAAAAATATTTGATATATTTAAATTTCAAAGTTTGGATAATTATTTTTTAATGTGTATTTTTAATCGTGTACTCAACTTTGTGCATGTGAGCACAAATATTAGCGACAATTTGTGCAATTATTCAAATATGGATACCCAATTTGATAGTTGCACTATAATTATAAAATACATTTTTATATTGATATTTCACCTTATAAATATATGCACGAATTTCATTAACTCCGAATTACTTAATGTAATTTTATAATTTAACTGAGCACGGATAAAAATTTCGTGCTCATATTCTAAAGAAGTTATATGAAATGAAAAAAAAAAAAAAAAACAGCATCGCTAATTTTAAAATTAGTTGAACTTCCCTTTAGTGAAAATAAATTAATTGTACCCTATTCTTAGAGAGGCAGTACTTAAAAATTGTTCTCTCAAACGTCCCAAAAAATCCAATCGTTTTTTCTCTATATTTTCCTCATCTTTACGTGCATTTAATGCTCAAGAGTTTTGAATACGAGGAAAATTTGAATGTTAATTTGAAAACACAAATTAATGACATTAGCTGACAGTCCCCTCCATTTTTTGGCTAAAATCCTAATGAGTAATCATTTGGGAGCATGAGTTAGTTCTCCATCAATTAAAGAGCCTATTTAATGCTGTTTGGGGTAAAATAAGTATAAATTGAAAAAATTATTTAGCAAATCATCATCTTAATATATATGCAAATTAAGTTATCTTTATATAAAAAGAATAGAGGAGTACTTATTTTGCCCTTAAATTTGAAAGCAACAAACAATTTATTTAAAAATTAATTTTTTTATAAATCTCCTTAATTTGGGTCAAATGATCAAAAAGTTCAATTTTTACCGTAATAAAATAATAATCTTTAATGTTTTAACTAATAAATTTTATTAGTTAAAAGTATTTTTAGATTTTTTATTCAAATTGAATTGTTTTATTAATTAAAAATATAAAAATTATTGTCTTTTTAGGTAAAAATTGAACTTTTTTTGTCATTTGATGTAAATTGTGGGAGCAAAATATACAAAAAAAAAAAATCGTTTTTAACTCAAGTTTATGCAGTAAAATTAAGATAATTTCAATAATTTTAGGAATCATTTGTTTGGCCTGAATGTTGAATATTGAATTTAAGTCAATAACTTATTGAATTGAATAATTAAGAAGCGGTAATAAGAACTTATTGCTTAATAATTAAGATTTTCTTATAAATGAGATATCTGAATAATTGAATGAGAGTTTTTTTTTTTTTTTTTTTTTTTAAATACCTGACCACCTATTTTACATAATAATAAAATTGCATTATACTATAAGATAAAGTCAAACATACAAATTTAAATTATTATTCAACTATTAGTATAATATGATTGTAAATAATATAAATTTATATTATTCACATACAATATAAATTAATTTAATGATGAGTGTTGTAAATAAATTAATTATGTAAAGTGAAAAATAGTTCATAATAACTTAAATAATTCGCTCAAATATAAAATTAAAGTATATAATCTATAATTCATTACATAATAAAATATGAACAAATTATGTCTTCTTCTTTAAAGTATATGACCCAATATAATAAAATATAAAGTTGAATTATATTTAATATAAAGTCCTTTACATAATAGGATATAATTTGTGATTTGAAATAGCAAAAAAAGCTATACAACTGACCGAATAAGCTAAGAGAACTTAATTTTTTAAATAAGTTAATTTTTTGTTTTCATATTCAGATATGTTGTTTATGTGAAAAGACAAAATAAATAAATTTATTCTCTTTTTATTTAAATCAATAATATAGATGTCTAATATACTATAATAAGCTCAAACAAACACACTCTTAGAATCCTTATATTGGATGAATGGAAAAATAAAGAAGAAAGGGAAAGAAAAATAAATATAGGGAAAATAATTATTTTGTCCCTGTGGTTTTATAAAATTAATTAATTCATCTTTACATTTTTATATATTTAAACATTTAGTTTTCAAAATTTGTTTCCTTCTCATTAAATTTTTATAAGACAAAATTAAAGCCACCATCAATTATAATCTCCTCCATCTCTACAACTATGAGATCTCAGCGTACCTTCAACTATGAGATCAGCGGTCGATCCTGTTGATTGAAGATTCGGAGATGTAGTAGGAGAAAAAAAATCGAAGATAAATTTTCTTGCGTACTCTGCATATACAAAGTATAGCGGTACCCTCTTTTCTTTTCAACTGTCGACTTTGAAGCTTTGTTTTCGTAATGAAGTGATTGATTGTAGGTCTTTTATCTCCACTGCATAATGACCCCATGGTAAGACCATGTATCTCATGATCCTATCAGTTCCACCATTGAGGAAGCTAGGGTTTTTCATTGGTGTGAAAATATGTTGTCATTTCATACAATGAAAGAGAAATAAATCTGACTAAAAAAGTACTTAAAAATAGTATAATTATATAAATAAATATATACTACATATGGTCAAAATTTTTTTAATAAAATTAATATAAATGACAACAAACTAATAAATATATTTAATACAGACAATAACTTTAATAAAAAAAAATAATGACTTCCTAAGCTAACCAGGTAATGGTCTGGTTGGTCTTTTCACTAACTTTTTATTTTGACTGAAGTTAAATATATTTAATTTCACCAATATTTTATAAAGTGATATTTTCTTGAAAGAGTTATTAAAATATTATTTTTATGGATTTTTAAAGAAAAGAGATGTTATTTGATATGATATGATTTTTAGATGATTCTTATGATTTAATTGGAAATTCTATTTATATAAAAATGAGAATGTTGATCACTTATTATTTGTTGTTTGAAGGGTAGCTATAATTGAATGTTTTTAGCCGTATTTATGAATGAAAGATTGCCCAATATGATTTTGACATTATTATATAAATAAAATAATTTATAGTCTCACAGCAATTTATAGACATGATTATTACCCAAATATCACTTAATTTGTTAGAGTTGGTATTATAATAAGGTTATTACTCAACCGGTATCAGTTCATTTATTAGAATTGATACTGTGATTGATATTTCTCATTCCATGCTGAGATTGTAGATTACTCTCTTTATCATGAGATTGTAAATTGATTTCTCTTCTGTTAAGATAAAAAAAACACAGTTGAGGTTGTAGATTGCAGGTTTAAATGTGCATATTAAACTTTCATGGTTCTCCGGATTGAGTCTATCTAAATTGCTGATGCTAAATAAAATATTATTAAATTTTTGAATTGATGTTTTATTGAAATGGTATTGATGTTGTTTTATCATTTTTATATAGGGGAACTATTGAATTTTATTTAAAGGATTTCTATTACTATTGTTATTATTAAGTGCTTTCTTATAAAGTTATTAATTAAGTTTTAAAAGAACTATGATTGTACTGTGCGAATATATATAAAAAAAAGGTGTTTTCATATGAAAATTTATTTACTCTATTATTAATATTGCAAAATGTGAATTTACTATCGATTATAGACATATGCACCATTAAGCAATTTTACTTAGCGATAATGTCTTTTATACTATCGCAGAGAAAATGAAAAGAAAAAGCAGAACCTCCTACTATAGTTTTTGGATACGGTATTTTTAATTAAAATTTTATATGATATATAATAACATTAATAAAATAGTCATATATATATGAGTAGACATAGGTAAATAAAATTTATTCAAAATCTTAATGCTGTTATAGAATATTCAATTTATATTTCCATATGCATTTTAGTTACAACTTTAAGTATTTTATGATTGTTTTTTATTTGTGAAAATACATATATAAAGGAAATGGATCTAGTATGTTACTGTATTACATTGGGCTTATCAGTTATGGAATCATTTATGTTTTCAATAAATGAAATTGACTATAATAATTTTATTCACTCGACTATTTTATTTAGTTTAATAAAAGTTATATTCCATATAAGTACTAAATTATTAAAAAGACATTTCTTTATAGTATATTGAAGAACCAAAAAGAAGATTTAAACTTATTTTTATAACAAATTTGCTTTTCTACAATATAGAAATGAATGAATGAAAAATTTTAAGTCTCTTGTAATATGTTTAGTAAGTATTTTAGTCCTTAAGTGCTTATTAAATATATTACAGATGGAACGTCATGTGTTATAATGGGGTAGAGTATGATAATATTGGTGATGGAGCTGTGTTTGGGATTCTGGTGGTTGCTTTAGTGATGGTGTTTCTAGTCGAGTTTCATAAAGCTTTCCCTTCTCGAGGGACTGCTCTGATGACGTTAAACAGCATAAAAAGGGCTATTTTTCCATTAAAACATGATGTTGAACCAGATTTTCCATGTTGGCCTTCGTAAATTCACATCATGCTCCAATCATTTGTATCTAAGCACTCATCTACCAATGTAGAGAGGTGCTCAAATGATAAAAAAAAAAATGAACTCTGACATGTATAAATAGTCCCCTGTAAAATTAGAGTATCGTTTTATTTTTCCCTAAAAATTCAAGGGATAATTTATTTATTTGGTTGAAGAAAAATAGGAGGAAAATTAATGATGGGCCAATAAAATTAATTTTTCTTCAATTTGAGATGAAAAAGCCGCAAAAAAGGATCAATGAAATAATAAATTTACGTAAAATTTTTCCTTTTCAAACAGTGAAGGAAAATTTATAATTTTACCATTTAAGAAGGTATATATAGAGTGTATAGAGTATAGGGAGCTGTATTAGCTTATGATCAAATAATCGGAAAAAAATCAATGAAATTCGTTTTTTTTTTTTATCAGAGAAATTTGATTTTAGTTTGGCTCGGTTCTATTTTATTAGTATTTATATTTAAATTATTATTATTTAAATTTTTTATTAAAATGTATCAGAATAAGTATTATATTTTAAAACCAAAATCGAGTTTAGTTAATCCAAAATACCAAAAGAAAGTTCACTTTAAATATGTCATAAATTTAAATATAGAAAATTATTTTTTATCATTTAAAGTTTTATAAATTATATTTTTGGAGGATATTAAGTAGGAAAATTAGAAAAAATTAATGCTATTTTTTTTAACAAGCTAAAATTTTAAAAAGAAAAAATTTCTGTTTATTTACTAGGTTTCTTTTAATAAAGAAACCTAGTAAATAATTATTTAAAATGATATTTTTCTAACAAAACACTAAATAATTCAATGGATAAAATAATATAAATACAATTTAATATTTTCTAAATTTAATTAAACTAAATCTTAGTGATAAAAATAGCATATACCTAAAATTGCAAGATTTTCAAAATTACCGATTTCTATTGTACAATCACAAGTTCTAATACAATCACAAGTTCTAATTTCAACGAAGGGTATCGCTCTAGGTGAGTTTGAAATCATCAAGGTCGGTTTTGAGCTAAAACCATATGAATATTCTCAAAATATTTTTTTAAAATTATTTTAGTTCCATAGCAAAAAATAAATTCAAATAATAATACTAATAATAAATAAAAAATTTTAAAAAAATTACAAAAAATTCTAAATTTTATCCACGAAAGATGAGATGTGATGAAAGAGATCTCTCATTCCTCATCTAAAAGTTTCAAATTCGAATTCTAAATATGAAATCTTTTTAAACACTCGAAAAAAAATACTTTACCATCTTTGTACGGAATCTAAATTAGTCTAACAAGTAAAAAATTTTAAAAAAATTACAAAAAGTTCTAAATTTTATCCGCGAAAGATGAGATGTGATGAAAGAGATCTCTCATCCCTCATCTAAATGTTTCAAATTCGAGTTTTAAATATGAAATCTTTTTAAACACTCGAAAAAAAAATATTTTACCATATTTGTAGGGTACCTAAATTAGTCTAATAAGTAGGTTTCGAACATTAGATGATTAAAATAAAAAGAAAGTTCTAAAATTTATTAAAAAATTAAAAAAAGTGTAAATCTAAATCAAGAGCAATAAAAAGCAATAAAAATGAGTTATCGGTTACTTTAGTGCAACCGCGAACCTTTTTTTTTTTCCCTCAGTTACAAATTTGAATAAGCAATTTCTATTGTCTCGAAGAGAGGCTCTGTGAAATAAATATATCTATGAAAATGCGAACTACTTGCACCTTGGTAGAAAGATCCTATAAAGCTTCATTGTTCTTTGTGATTGGCTTTGGGCCCTTCCTATGTAGTTTAGGTGGAAGGCAAAGAAGGCCACCAGGAGTTTGAGCCATTAGTGAGTTACTATTCTAGAAGATCATTAGTGAGTTACTATTCTAGAAGATCTAAAATTCTAACCTTGTGTCAGGATCTACAGGCCAAAGGATAGTCTTAGGTAGACAATTTATATGGGTGTAGGCCTTCTAAAAGATAACTGAGGCGTGCAAAGTTTTTCTTGAACCGAATGGAGATTGGCTCTTGAGTAAATTTTGAGATTGTAAAAATATGATTTTAATTTCGATTTGAAGTTAACAACTATTCATTGTTATTTAGTTTCAATTTTGAACAATTCAGGTAGAAGTTGAATAGTGATCATACCAAACTCATACTATTATATAACGCTAAACTAGCAAAATAATAATAATAATAATAAAGTGGTACAAATACTCTTATTATATCATGCAATGGGATCTACAAACAACTTAAAATTCTATTATCTATTTTTTAGTACACAATAAAAAAGTCAACAATAAAAAAATATAAAAAATATTTAAAAATTTTCTCAAACTTACACGCAAATAAAAATTATTTAGGATAAAAATAAAAATAATTGAAGCAATTGATCTCAACGTTTACAACACTACCACCACAGCACAACCACCACCATCATGAAAGAAATTGTTTTCTTCTTCAATGGCAGATTTGCAAGGAGGTTGCGGGAAATAAAAATATTTGAATTTCTTATGAGAGGTTCAAGGATTTGGGGCTAAACGTTACAGAGGTTAATTAGAGTTTGTGAAATTGAGGTTTTGTGGGTTCAATGAAAATTTTTAGAGTTGACAATCTAAGCAAAGTCTGTGAAACGAGACTGAAACATGATTTTTCTTGATCCAGCTGTCTGTTTAATGTAGGGAGCGAGAGAAAGAAGCATGGATTTCATACTGTAGGTCCTCTAATAAGGCTATTTCTATCTTTTTAGATAAAATTAATAAAAAAAAATATGACTATCCTTTTTAGAGAGACTAGAGAGCCAGACAAATGCATATATCAGGGAGTACAAAATAATTTATATAAATAGTAAACACGAAATAGTAAGTTTTGTAAAATTCAGGGACCTCAAAGTAATTTTCGCACACAAGAATAAGAGCAAATGTAAGTGGATGTTGCCTTCAGGTACTTTTAGTGAAAAATACACAACGATGATTAGTACAGGAAAGAAAGCAAAGAAGACACGGTCAAATAGCCAAAATCTAACATGGAAATGAAGGCAAAATTATGGCCGTGTGGGGCAGACTGGTGATGTGACCTAGATTTGTAGGTAAAGAGAGAAGGCCACGTGTAGGGCAGGTTACTCCGATAAGAGGGAGAAACGCGGGGTTAGACGTGTTCAAAGGGACCAATAAACCATGAATCCCAAATCCAAACAAACACATTCTCCACTGTTCCCATAATGGGCCAATAGGACAGCCTCATCACCACCCTCCACAGTCCTTTTTTTTCTAATTATTCTTATTAATTATTATATATTTTTGCTTTCTCTTTTCTTACCACGTTCTTAAAAGTAGTTAGGACCGATATATCTTAAATACCGAAATTTTAAATATTTTATAAATTATTTTATTTTTAATATTGAAATATAATCCATCAAATTAATACATTTCATTATATTGCTATTATCCGTAAAAGTGAGATTTTTCAATTCTATTGTTGGTAGAAATGCTAGAATATAAAACATTCAATCTTATTTTAAAAAATATCATTTAAATACATAATTTATTTTTTATTCAATGAAATGAATTTTTACTAATTTTATAATCCATGGATTTTATAAATACATTCATTTTATATTTTATCAATCTAAAATTATCATTTAAATTTTTTTATAAAATTAATTATTTTAATAGCATTTAACTGTTTGAGTAGCTTATAATTGTTTGAATAATTTTTTCTAAAATATTAAAAATATAAATATTATAAGGCTAATATTTTATAAAACATTATCTTAACCACTAAAAGTTAATGCAAAAAATATATTATCAAATACTGTAAAAAATAGCGGTAACGCTAAAACTACTTAAAAAATTATTATTAAATACAACCTGATTGAGCTATCGAGTGACTAAAGCTCAATATGAACTACTTGGCAGGCCCTGTTCCACCAATCGATAAGTACTCCAAAAAGTCGAATACTAATTTTAATACTGATAAAAAATGGAGTATCAATATTCCTAAGCAGCAATATAAAAGGGTCTTAAGACTTCTGCAAGAAGGATCTTGTGTCATGCATTAAATATACATTTATCAATATTAGATAGCATCATAGCTAGCTCTCCATAGCCTTCTCTAATAGAAGCACCGAATGTATTTGCATGTACCACCTTCTCTACGGTGCTCCAACTTGTCATTTGCTTCTAGTCATTGTCATAATATGTTGCATGAATAAAAAATCCATAAATTTGTACCTCAACAAGTAAACTAAGAAAATGTCACAACTCAAACCATGGTTGGATCAGCACTAGAACCTAGGTAAGTTTAAAGTCATCGAAGTTCGTAGTAAGTCTGAACTATGAAAAAGCTGTTCCTGTTATCATCTGACTCTAAAAACAGTAAGCTCATATTATGATATTAATAAAAAATATTGAGTCAATTAACAATCCTAGCCCAACTTCAATATCATATATAACTCAGCTCAAATATGTAATCATTTATCAAAAATACATTTATACAAAAACCCATCAATCATAATATGGTCAAACTATTCCTCTCATAGATCATCAAGATAGCTGAAAATAACTCCGTAGGTATAATCATCAGCATACTATCCATTTGTACATAATCATATGGAATTTCATACGGTGAAATACCTATGCTCACTTAATAACTATTGTTATAAGAGAATTCTGCTAATGGCAGGTGTGAATCCCATTGTCCTCCAAAATCTAATATACACATTAAAGCATATCTTCCAACTTCAGAATTATTCTCTCGGACTATCCATTAGTCTATGGATGAAAAGTTGTATTGAATTCAAGTTTTGCTCCCAGAGCTTTCTGTAATGATTGCCAAAATCTAGAAGTGAATTGTGTTCCTTTGTAAAAAACGATAGAAACTGGGATATCGTGCAATCACACTATCTCTTTGATGTAAATCTTTGTTAATCTATTTGTATTATATGTGCATCTCATTGGAATGAAGTTAGTTGTCTTGATAAGTTACTCCACTATTACTCGAACTGAATCACAACCTCCCAATTTTCTCGGTAAACTTACTATAAAATCCATTGTCATTCTCTCCCATTTCTGTTTCGATATTGACAATTGTTGTAGTAGTCTTGCAGGTCTTTGACATCCCACATTTACTCATTGACAAGTGAGGTATCTTGATATAAATTCAGACAAATCATTCTTCATTCCTTTCCACCAATAGTTATCCTTCAAATTTCGATATATTTTGGTAACACCGAGATTTACACTATAAGCGACATAATGAGCTTCATCCAAAATCTCCTTTCTAAGGTTATCAATATCAGGTACACATATCCGTGTATCATTTTTTAGCACTCCCTCACTATCTATTACAAAATTCTCAGATCCACCAATAGCCACTTCCTATATGATTCTCTGTGATTACAGATTTCTACTTTGTGTAGATTTAATCTTATCAGAGAACATTGGCCTTACTTTGAAATGAGCTAACAGAGTTCCCGAAGTAGGCATTTCCAATTCAAGATTTTCATCCAGCATTCTATGGACATCCCAGACAAATAGTCTCATTTCTGCTGAGATATAGTACAAATTTCCTAGGGATTTTTAGCTCAAAGCATCAACTACAACATTAGCTTTCTCTACATGATACTGAATGTTACAATCATAATCTTTAAGGAATTCCATCCAACGATCTCTCTGAAAAAAAATATATTTCAAGCTCTTATGATCAATAAAGATTTTACATGAAACACTATAGAGGTAATGTCTTCAAATCTTTAGTGCAAAAATGCTGTTGGCCATTTTTAGATC
The DNA here is from genome assembly GCA_947857235.1 of Jatropha podagrica. Lineage (NCBI taxonomy): Eukaryota > Viridiplantae > Streptophyta > Magnoliopsida > Malpighiales > Euphorbiaceae > Jatropha > Jatropha podagrica. Next base: position 14,878 of record CANUEP010027913.1, read on the forward strand.
ATGAGTGGGGTAGTTTTACTCATGCTCCTTCAACTGTCTAGAAGCGTATGCAATAACTCAACCATATTGCATTAAAACACAGCCTAACCTTACTCTGGAGGTGTCACAAAACACAGTGTATCCCTCGTTGCCTAAGGGTAAGGCTAACGTTAGTATAATAGTCAGACATTCTTTAAGCTTCTGAAAGCTTGCTTCACATGAATCAGTCCATATGAACTTAGCATTCTTTTGAGTCAACCTAGTTAATGGAGCTATAATCTTGGAGAAGTCTTACTCGAAATGGTGATAATAACTAGCTAAACCCAGAAAATTTTGAATTTCTATAACAGTAGTTGGTCTAGGCTAGTTAACAACTGCTTTAACTTTCTTAGGGTCAACCATAATACCATCTTTAGATGCCACGTGGCCTAAGAAATTCACACTTTCTAATCAGAATTCATATTCGGAGAATTTAGCATACAATTGATGCTCTTTCAAAGTCTGTAATACAATCCTCAGATGATGCATATGTTCTACTGTAGTTCTAGAATAAATTAGAATATCATCGATGAACACAATCACAAACTAATCCAAATAGGGCTTGAACACGCATTTTATCGAATCCATGAAAGTCGCTGGAGCATTAGTGAGTCCAAAGGACATAACCAAAAATTCGTAGTAGCCATATTTAGTTCTTAAAGCTATTTTAGGAATATCCTACTCTTTGATCTTCAATTGATGATAACTAGACCTCAAGTCAATCTTTGAAAAAAAAAAATAGCTCCCTAAAGCTCATCGAACAAATCATCTACTTGGAAGTGGGTATTTATTCTTCACCATTGCCTTGTTTAGTTGCCTATAATCGATACAAATATGAAGAGAACCATCTTTCTTTTTCAAAAAAAGGACTGGAGCACCCCAAAGTGAAGTGCTTGGTTTGATGAAGCCTTTGTTTAACAACTCTTGTAACTGTTCTTTAAGCTCTTTCAATTTTGCTAGTGCCATTCGATAAGGTGGCATGGATATGGGTGCCATGCCTAGAATTAGATCAATGCATAACTCTATTTCTCGATCTGGAGGAGGATCGAGTAATTCTTCTAGAAATACATTTAGAAAGTCATTTACTATAGGCACATCTTCCATTTACGAGTTATGTAATCTTCATATCCTTCACCAGTGCTATGCACCCTTGACAACCTTTCATTAACATTTTCTTAGTGCTAATAGTAGAAATTATATTTTAAGGAGCCATACTTCTATCTACCTCATAGGTGATGTCCTAGTGCCGGTTCGACCCATGACTCCGAGTCGTGACAACAAACTCCCTTAGCCAATATACCCTCATGCACATCGACAATGATAAAAGTTATTAACTTGATTATCTTGTCAAATAAAAGTTGACGCGGAACCCAATGGAAATATATTCCATGAACTCTATGACAAGTTTTGGAAGAGATCCAAGATCTAAATAATTCCCCTCTATGGCACCCAAAGCTTATAGAAGCAAGAACACCAATAATATAGTAGAAGAATAAGATAAACGCCACAAAAGAATTGATAAGTTTACCTTGATCCTTGATGCAATTAGAAGAATGCAATCTCACACCCTTTAAAAACATGAACACGCCAAAGGCATGAAGTTGAAGAAGAAACTCTCTTTTTAATTTGTTGAATAATTGATTTCTAAAGTTACAATATAGCAAGCTATTTATACCAATCTAAGAGGTCCAAATCCTTAAAGGATTTAGAGTTAGCTAAGGAGTAGGATTTAGCGTTAGCTAAGGAGTAGGATTTAGCAAATCTAAACCAATTAAGGATAGGACTAACAAAATCCTAACAACTTAAGGATTTGGATATCTAATCCAAATCTACTAAGGATTGACTAAATCTAAACAAACCAAGCCTAAAATAATCATGGGGGGTCGAATTATAGGAGGCCCAA
>CANUEP010027974.1:0-10677 GCA_947857235.1 Jatropha podagrica
ATCTCCTAAAGATCTCCTAATATCCTTTTAATATATGCACAATCTACCCCAATAATTACAAGATTCTATCATAATATCTCCTAAAGATCTCATAGTATCTTTCTAATATATGCACAATCTACCCCAATAATTATAAGATTCTAACAACATCCATTTGATAAAGCATGCAAATCCACAAAGCATTCTAATGGCCTGAAGTCTAGCAATCGGAGCAAAAGTCTCATCAAAATCAATCCCCTCTTCTTGTTTGTAACCTTGAGCCACTAACCTAGCTTTGTTTCTCACAACATTACCATGTTCATCAAGCTTATTTCTAAACACCCATTAAGTTCCAATTACAGAATGGTTTTTAGGTCTAGAAACAAGTTTCCAAACTTGGTTTATCTCAAATTGATTGAGTTCTTCTTGCATAGCAAGAATCCAACTCTTATCATTTTGAGCTTCATCAATGTTCTTAGGTTCTATTTGAGAAATGAAAGCAACATTACCAAAGTATCTTCTAAGTTGAGCTCTAGTCATCATCCTTTCTGAAGGGTTGTCAATGATATCTTCTTGAGGATGATACTTGTGGAATCGCCACTCTTTTGGTAAGTCAGAATGCTCATTTTCTGTTTCTGGCATTTGGTTTTCTGGAACATTCTGAACTTCATGTCTGTCTTCTAATTCAGCCTGATCATCTTCATTTTGAGCATTTTTTGGTTGTTCTAGTTGTTCTGATTGTTCATCCTGTTCTTCTTGATTGAAGTCTACAACATCATCACTTTCTAAAATTCTAAAAGTAGAATCAAATTTGCCAAAAACAACATTAATAGATTCTTCTACAACTAGTGCATTTTTATTAAACACCCTATATGCTTTACTATTATTAGAATAACCTAGAAAAATTCCTTCATAAGATTTCGCATCAAATTTAGAAAGATGATTTTTCTTGTTATCTAGAATCAAACATTTACACCCAAATATGTGAAAATAGCCAATGTTTGGCTTTCTGCCTTTGTACAGCTCATATGGAGTCTTTTTAAGTTTAAAACTCACCAAGGTCCTGTTTAGAATATAACATGTTGTGTTTACCGCTTTTGCCTAGAAGTATTTTGGAAGTTTAGAATCACTCGACATAGTTTTGGCCATTTCTTGAAGAGTTCTGTTCTTGCGTTCAACTACTCCATTTTGTTGGGGTGTTCTAGGTGCTGAGAAGTTTGGAAGATTCCTGTTTCATTGCATAAATCATTGAATTTTTTATTTTGAAATTCTCTTCCATGATCGCTTCTAATTGCAGTGATGTTGTATCCTTTTTCATTCTGTATTCTCTTGCAAAGATGAACAAACAGGTCATATGACTCATCCTTATGTCTAAGGAAGAGAGTCCAGGTGAATCTAGAATAATCATCGACAATGACAAATGCATATGATTTACCACCAAGACTAGATGGGGTGATAGGTCCAAACAAATCAAGATGTAGCAATTCTAAAGGTCTAAAAGTAGAAATCATGCCCTTAGATTTGAAAGATGTTCTGGTTTGTTTACCCAATTGACAGGCATCACAGATATGATCTTTTTCAAATTTTAATTTAGGTAAACCACGAACTAAATCTTTCTTTGACAGTTTAGAAATGAGGTGCATGCTTGCATGTCCAAGTCTTCTATTCCAAAACCAACTAGAATTGTCAATAGAAACTAAACATATGTCTAGGTTATGCATATCAGAAAGGTCTACTAAATATATGTTTCCAAATCTTTTACCTATAAACAAAGTTTTGTTATCATGCATATTCTGAAATTCACAATGAGATGGCTCAAAGATCACTCTTCTATTTTTGTCACAAATCTAACTTACACTTAATAAATTGTAATGTAATCCTTCTACTAAACATACATCTTCTATTGAAAGATTAGAACCTACCACACCAATACCAACAATTTTACCTTTAGCTTTGTCTCCAAAGCTTACTGTTCCTCCCTTCTTCTTTTCTAATCTGGTGAATTTCTTTCTATCACTAATCATATGCCTAGAGTAAGCACTGTCCATGTACCACATTTCTGTTCTCAGCTCGCTCCTTAGGCACACATGAAAATATCACTCGGATTTAGGTACCCAACATGTATTGGCTCCTGGAGGATTAGTGATAATAGGTGTAGATCCTTTTTCAGTTTTCTTGCTGTGATTTTTCTTTCGATTAACACAACCAGATTTTTCAATGTGTTTTGATGTTCTAATTTTACAACATTAGAAATGACATTTTTACTCACAGAAACATGTTTTTCTCTTCAAGTGCAATCACAGTTAGAACTTGTCTTTCCTTTTGAAAATGATTCTGAAATTAACTTTAGAATTCTAATCTTAGCTTTTAGAAAGTCATTTTCAGAATTTAGAATTTTACATTTCTCTTCAAAGTGTTTCAAATTTTCTGTAAATTTCTCATTGCATTATTTCAGATCTTTGATCTCAATGATTAAATCTTTGCATGTAACTTCATGATAAAAAGCATCTTTTAAGTGATTACATTCTGTTTTCAACTTTCTGTAATCTTTCTTTAAAACCTTATGCTTTTTAGCAAGTTTTTCAAATTCAGTACAGAGGTTATTATAAGTATCTAGAAGATCACTTTCAAATTCAGATTCAGAGATACTTACATCGCTTTCTTCATCCTTATGAACTGTTGCTTTTGTTTTGCCACTTTCAGCTTTCTGTGTTGAGTTCAGAGTGTTGTCTGCTTTAGAATCAGAACTGGTAAGGGCCATCAAACAGATATTTGTGACTTCCTCCTGGCCACTTTGACTTTCAAAATTTGAATCGTCTGAGTCACTCCAAGTAGCTACAAATGCTTGCTTCAGCTTATCTTTCTTTGACTTCTTTTTCAATCTAGGACAGTTTGGCTTAATATGACCGGGTTTGTTACACTCATAACAAACCACTTTAGAAGGCTCTTTCTTTGGCAGGTTGCTATTCTCAGGTGAAAATTTCTTTTTGATGAACTTTTTCTGTTGCCTTCCACCTTTCTTATAAAACTTTTTGAATTTTCTAGCAAAGAGCGCCAGATCATCACTGTCAAGATCAAAAGAGCTTTCCTCACTAGAATCGAACTTCAAAGCTAGTCCTTTCTTTTTCTTATCTTCTGAAGTCAAAGAAAACTTCAACTCTTCATAAACAAGAGCTCCTATCAAATAATCATATGTTACAAGAGTCTCCTTATAGTTCAACACAACTCCAATAGAATCTCATTTCTGAGGTAGAATTCTAAGGATCTTCTTTACAATCTCATCTTTAGGAATCTCCTTTCCAAGAGTTCTCAAAGGATTTACGATGTTAGTGAATCTAGAATTCAACTCAGCGATAGTTTCTCCTTATTTCATGCTGAACATTTCGTATTCTCTCCAAAGGATGTTGATTCTAAGTTTCTCCCAAACTTCTTTTGCTGATTTACATCCATAAGCTTTATTATACTCAACAGAATCTAATGCACAGTGGAGTATATTAATGGCTTTTGCATTTACAACAATATCACTCCAATCAGCATTAGTATATTCCTCTTCTATTTTTGGAACTCTTTCATTTTCAACAGTTTTCATAAGAACATGAGGAGCATTGATAATGTTCCTCCAACAATTTATATCAATTGATTTAATGAAATTTTCAATTCTAGTTTTCCAGTAGGAGTAGTTAGAGCCATTGAATAACGATGGTTTGGAAATTGATTGACCTTCTAAAGAGGTAAGAGGAAGTGGGGCTGCCATGGGATCTTTTCTCTTAAGTTGTTAAGCTTTGATAAGTCAAGAGACTAAGCTCTGACACCAGATTGTGGGTCCCATTTATATGGATAGCACAGCCCAAAAGGGGGGTGAATTGGGCTTTCTAAAAATTTTCAAATTCAAAAGCACCAAATTAGAATTCTATTTGTAGCAGAATTAGAACATATAAGTAAGAGACAGATATTCAATTTAGAATACTCTTACAACACAGTTCCAAGATTAGAAAGACTATGTGAAGTACAGTTATTCAAATTAGAACTGACTCAAATGCCTTCTTGCAAGAATAGAACAACTCAGAGAAGAAAAGTTGTCAAGATTAGAACAACTTCGCTGAGTTACTGCAATATTAGAAAGACTTTGCAAAGAAAGATATATACGATTAGAACTTCTTCACAAGCCTTTTTATAACTTTAGAAAATGGGTTAAACTTAAAGATTTGAAATGAAATAACTTTAGAATAACCGACTAGAACTTCAGAATATTATGATGCAGAAATCCAAAGTTCTAATTTTATACAGAGATAAAGCTTACTCACAATTCAGAACTGAACTTAAATTAATTTAGCATTTCTAAAAATATAAATACTTGTGTAAACTAAAAATAATCAAGCAACAACTTCAGAAAGGAAAGAAGATAGACATAGTGATTTATAGTGGTTCAGCACTAACTTGCCTACATCCACTCCCCAAGACACATCTTGAGATCCTCCACTATGTTATCCCTTTTCAAGGGTAAGAGACAAACCAACAGTACAAGGAAATAGATTTAATCACCTAAATTTAACCTTAACCCACTAGATTTCATAGGTTCTAGTTGACCTTTACTCTTTTTTGTTTTACAGAGATCAAGAAACTCAGATCAAGACTTTAATATCTCACTCAAGGAGAAGGTTGCTTGAACAACTATAATCTTATACCTTCTGAACTAAGCTGTTACACATATATTTTTCTTTTAAATATGTCTAACCACAATAGATTACAAAGAAATCTATATGGAAAGACAGAAATATAGAAATAAGCACAGAAGAACATATTACAGATTTAAACTCAGAAACACAAAACTGTTCTTCAGAAAGATATGAAAACAGAAAATCTTTTCACTCGGACGATATATCTTGAAGAACAAACGATGAAAAGAAAATAAAGGGGTTTGAAGAGAGAGCTTTGAGAGATTTTGAATGCTTGAATAATGGCACCAACTCTTGTCCCACCTTAATAAGTAGAGACGGAAACACTTTTATAGAGAGATGACAGTTTACCATTTAAAAATTTTGAAAGCATTAAATGAGACTGTCACAAGTTTTGGCTAAAGTAAGATGAGGCATGGGGAGTAATAAATGAGATTGTCCTTTGGTTAACATATTGACGGTAGAGTGCATTAAATGAGGAATGAATAGTGCATTAAACCAAGATGGTATTTAAAACCAGAAAACAGATTAACTATAACAAAGTTCTGACAGCTGAGTTTAGAAACTCTGTTGCATACCAGAATGCAATAAATAGCCGTTAGGAAGATTTGCTCCAAGGATCTTTTGGAAAGAAAAACGTGGAGAGGAAGTTTTGATAATTTCTTTCAGCTTTTATTTTAAAATATTTAAAATTAATTTTTGAATGAGAGAAAAGAATTATATCATTTTGTGCTTATAATCATTATTTCTCTCAAACCTACATTAATTACCTAAGACACATACCAACCCAAATAATTCTTTCAAGTCTTCATGGTCTTCAAGCAAATGCCTTGGATGTAGGAAATAATTTCTTCAATTAATTTTTAATAACAAAATCTACATAAAATATTTTTAGCACAGACATAAAATATATAAATTTATTTGATTTTAAAATAATCATCAAAATCAAGAGGATAAATAAACTTTAAGCCAACAGGACACTATCCTTTGAAGGAGTTGCGCATCAAGTTGATTCTATACTTGGAAAGGAGTTGTATAGTGCCTTTGTACAATCAACAAAACATATAAAACATGGTTTGTGTAGATATATTATTAATTGTGATAGTATTTGCCATGATTTTGTTATAATCTATAATAGGAACTCAATGCAAAAACTTGATAAATACTTTGATAAATTGAAGGTTTTAGGAATTAAAAGGAAAGCACTTCTATTGGCTGGGAAGGATGATACTAGTTTTTTTCCAATATGATCTTATGCAAGATAAAGAGTTGAAGAACATTCCATCTTATCCAAGAGTATGCATTGATCTAGTTGCACCAACATATTTACGAAGCGATAAAGATTTAGATTCGAGGACAAATCATTTTCAAGAAAGGGGGAGTGATGTGTCTCAAGACAAGCACATGGTGATCGTGAGAATCTACAAGATACCAAGTGAAAAGATGGATTTAAAAGAAGATCCAATGTTAATTAAGGTGATCCCAACAAATGGGCGTTAAGTCTTTTACTTAGTTTTATGTTTAAATTAATATAATTGGACTTATTTAAATTAGATTTTATATTTTATTTAGTTTTCAAGATTTCTTTGCTTACAAATACTTAGTTTTTAGCATTGTAGGGGATATATAAAGATTTAAATTTATGTGTATTACGCAATCAAATTCAAGAGAGGCAAATTCTCTTCAGTTCTTCATTGAATTGCTTGCGAAATTATCGAAAATAATTAATCTTTGAGGTATTCCCTGTTTCAACTTGATATCTTTTGTTCATATTTCTAGATATGCATTTGGTTAGGATTCGCTATCTCATTCATGAAGAAATTTTTAATTTGAGAATTAAGGTTACCAATTGGGGATTTAGAGTTTATATATCAAATATAATTTTGTGGTGTCAACTCAAGCAATTCTTGGGGTTTCGCATCGTCTATCCTTCCTGTTATTCCTAATTTTCGCATAAGAAAATTAAATTAAATTTATCAAAAGTTCATATACATTATATTGAAATTAGAAAAAAAAAATGATGCTAGGGAAAATTATGCAGCGTCATGTCCTTTATCTAGAACAACATCCTTGATAATATTTAGAGATTCCTCAAGATGATCGCAGAGCTCGTAAGGGTTTGAAATCACATCTGGATCAACTGCCAAAACAATGGTCATTTTATTGGAATAGCTTTGGTAATGAATGGTCAACGCCTGTTGTTAAAAAGAAGAAAAATGACAATGATAATTACAATAATATAAAAAATATAAGGAAAAAAGGTAAATTTTAGCTCCTAAATTTATTTAGTGAGATAAAAAGATTAAAATTTGACTTTTTCGTCCAATTTAACCTCCTTGCCCCTAAACTTATTTAGAATGATTAAAAAAATTAAAATTTAATATTTTAGATAAATTTATTCCCTAAACTTGTTTAAAATGAATAAAAGATCGAATTTGATATTTTGGGTCAATTTACCTGCTCATTCTTCTCTAGATTACAAGTATTTAAGACCATAGTTAGGATTGGGCTATATAATTTATTGAAAAAAATTAATTAAATATGAAACAGAAGAAAAAATGATAAATAAAATATATTATATCCTTCTTTGACCGATGATTTTGAATTTATAAATATATTAATTTGAACATTTTAAAATTAACTTTTATTACTAGGTTATTACATACGAAATACATGTATTTCTCATGTTGAACATATTCAAGTTATAATACAAGTTGTATAAATTTACTATGTTAAAAGAAATTGAGCTTTTATGGATTTTAAACTTCTATCCAGAAATGTTGAAAAAGTTTGATGTAGTGTTTTTAATAATCAATTTATTACTAAAATTTTAAACAAGAAGGGAGAAATGTCAATATTGTTCAATTAAATCAATTTATTAATTTATAAAATTTTTCAAAGGGCTTAAAAGTTAAAGCTAACTCTTTTCATCATTTTAAATAAATTTAAAGGCTAAATAGATCAAAAAAGTTAAATTTCATATTTTTAATCTCACCAAACAAATACACAAATTAACTTAACATTTATTCCAAAATATAATAGACAACATAAATTTTCATGTCATGAAACAAATGAAAAAGTTTACTATTTTCTTTTGATAAAAATACATTTCTCTTTTTATTTTTTTTTAGAATTTGATTGAAGGACAAAGCAATTGGACAAAATCAATATATAGTGACACAGTAATGTATTCCCCCTATCTAAGAAATAGGGGGGACAAAGTAGTTAATTTTGGTATAATATATGGTCAAGTTTATAATTTTTCATATACATATATTAGTATTTAACAACATTACACGTTAATACTTGTTATAGTTACTCAATATTTTTTTTTTTTTCAATTATGGTTGAATGGTGTTCTTTTGTGATATAATAAAAATAATAATAAATTATTGAAAAAAAATAAAATATATTAGGTGTTTTTATTTAATTTTTTTTTGTCTCATTTTATTTGTATATGGTTTGACAAAACACACATATTAAAAATTTAATCAATAAAAATTATTTTACATACCTTTATCATTAACTCATTAAAATATTAATAAAAATCATTTATTTAATGAACAATTATAAATATTTTGAAAAAGTATCCTTAATATCAGGTTTCTATCACATGCAGTAAACACCTCATGCTAGATTTCTCTATTCCATGACAAACCGGCTGCCGTCATTAAGGATTTAATCGCATAGAATTCACGGTAGGAGGTTTATAGGAAGTTGCCGTGGGTTCTCCAGATCTAGAAGCTAGGGATCTTCCAATATAGAAATCGATGCTCCATCACCCACCGGTTTAACCGAGTCAATCTGCACTTATCGAAAGCTGCTCCAAATAAAATTTGGGTTCTTTCCTAGACCTGTAGCAAACATATGGCATTGAGGAAAAGACCAAGCTTTGAGAATTCGTGCAACTAGCGAACCAGGATTAGTTAATAACCTCTATATCTGTTTACCCAAAAGTGCCCAGTTAAATTCATGCAACCTTGTAAAATTCATACTCCCGACAAATTTCGAACAACACATTCTTCCCTAGCTCTTCCAATGAACACCTTGATTATCACCCGTTATGATCCCACAAAATCCATTCATTAGTCTCTTTAGTTGAGAGCAAAGATTTCTTGGAAGAAGAAACACACTCATTAAATTGGTGGGTATAAATTTTACCACTGATTTAAGTAGAACCTCCTTGCCAACTCTTGAAAGTAATAGTTTCCTGCAGCTTGTACCCTGCGCCACACTTTGTCTTTCAAGAAAGCAAAAGCATCTTGTTTGTTCCATCGCATCATGGAAAGAACACCCAAATAAAACCCAGATTAGAAGTTTCACTGATAAAGAATTCTGGCAGCTCAGGCTCTCATATTTAGGTGGGTATTAGTGCTAAAAGCTTGGGATTACTTCTGAAAATTGATAACCTGAAAATATGCTCGTTCATGTGCCCCCCCCCCCCCCCCCCAAACTGCTCTTAACATGTTGACATTCCGATTCCGCTGCATTAAAAAGGAATAGACCATCGTCCACAAAAAAATAGATGAGATACAATAGGATTATCTCTTGCAACACTTACTCCACGTAGAGCTTGCCTTTCTTGTTTTTGCAACAGTAAGGACAGACCCTCTGCACAAATTATGAACAAGACAACAAAGGACAGCCTTGACGAAGACACCTTTGAGGAGAAATGGGTCCAAGCTTGTTCCCATCATATAAGACCGAATATTGAACTGATTCAACACGAGCCATGAGTAAACCACACCATCGATCATTAAAACCCAATTTCCCTAACATGAGCTTCAAATAATCCCACTCAATCCGATAATATGCTTTGCTCATATCTATATCCAAAGCTGCCACTCCGACACCCCCTTGTTGCTTCCATCTTAGCAGATGGATAATCTCATAAGCCATCATTATATTGTCAGTAATAAACCTGTCAGGCACAAAAGCACTTTGGGTGGAAGAGATAACCGAAGGAAGGACCACCTTCAACCTGTTTGCTAGGACTTTTTGAAATTATTTTGTAAAACACGTTACATAATCAGATCGAGAGTAGGTCTGACGTTGATTAAGGAAGCTTCTTCTTTAGGATCATAGTAATATGGGTCTTATTATTTCAGCTAGGGAAAGAACCCATATGAAGCAGCAATAGCAACACTGCTTTTGTCACATTCTGTCCGATAATACCCCAATAAGCTTGAAAGAAGCCTGGATTTGTACCATCTGGACCTCGTGTATTGTCTGGATGCATAGAAAAAATAGCATCCTTTACCTCCTCAGCAAGGAAATCCCCTAATAAAAATTCATTTTTCTCTGCAAAGACTTTAGGGAGAAGACAATAAAATTTAGCTTGGCCTCTACAACTCGCAGACTGGAATATCTTCAAAAAATACCTAGTAATTAGCCCTTCTAGCCCATGGCCCTTGACCACCTAATCCCCATGCTCATTTTGTAATTTTTGAAAGTTGTTCCTTTTTTACCATGATGAAGCTTGACTGTGGAAATACCTTGAATTCTAACCATAACCTTTAGCCAAAAATTTTTTACTTGTAGCCGCTAATAGGTTTCCATTTCTTACAAACAGGTTTCATATTCCTTCTAAGCAACACCATAAAGTGCAATGGAGGTAGCGTCCTTTTTTATCGGAGAGAGGAGCATCGCATTGCCGTTCAATTATTCATTTGCATTTTGGATCACCAATCCACAAATTTTCAAAGTTGAATCGCTTCACTTTAGGAGCAAATTGTATGTCAGGTGGTTTTAATAGAAGATGTTATTAAAGAAGGAATTTATGTTTTTGTTATATCTAATTGTACAATGAAATCATATATTTATACAATGAAATCAATGCTAAAATTAAGTCAAGAATCAAGCCTAGAGTCAAGCCTAAAATCAAGTCTAGAGTCAAGCCTGGAATCAAGTCAAGAATCAAGCTTAGAGTCAAGGCTAGAATCAACCCTAGAGTCAAGCCGAAGATTATGCTAACACCCTCCCTCAAACTCAAGATGGTATAGTGGATGCCAGCTTGAGTTTG
>CANUEP010027990.1:0-12323 GCA_947857235.1 Jatropha podagrica
ATTACATGTCATTGGATTGATGGTGATTGGAAAATTCAGTACATAAATATTCCATTTCATGTTTTTGATGATAAACATATTGTAAATAATATTTATCGAATGAATGTTTCTATTTTAGATGAATATAAATTGACAAAAAAATTTTTTCAATTTCATTTAATAATGCATCTGCCAACACTAAATCAATTATTGAACTTAAATCAATTTGTAAACCGAATGTTGGTGGGAAATTTTTTCATATTAGAAGTGTCTGTCATGCTTTAAATTTATGTGTACAAGATGATTTAAAAATTCTTGAATGTTTTATTTCTCCAATTAGAAAAGCTATCTCATATTTATGGGGATATCTCCAAGTGTTGAAAAATTAGGCTAAATTTTGTAAGAAAAATAAAAGAAGACAAAAATATTTTCCAAGAGATGTCCCAACTCATTGGAATTTAATATATGAATTATTAAACGAGTCTTTTGCATATAAAAAATCGTTGTGTTTTTTTATTACTAACAATATTGAAAAAATTAATTTATACCCATAAAATTAGGAGATTTGTGGAAAAATTTTGGATATTTTAAAAAATTTTAATGATGGTACATAAAAATTTAGTGGGGTTTATTGTCTTACATTTCATTTATTTTTTCCTACATGCATTAATATTATTAGTGCACTTCAAGAATTTGAAAACTATGATGTATGAAAAAATCGTGTTTTATTAATGAAAAAAATGGTTATCTTATTTTAAAAATATACCATCCCTTTTACTCATTCCTTGTATTTTTTATCCTAGATGTAAATTTAAAGTTTTATTTGAATATTTGACTCTTTATTGTGAAATATTAAATCTTGATGTAGAAGATAGTGTTAATATAAATGTAGTATTGCATGAAGTTAGAAAAAATATTATAGAATTATATATTGAATTTGTTTAATATTCTAGTTCATCTACTTCTTCTACTTCTTCTCAATTTAATGATCAATCATTTCGAATTGAATCGGTAAGTGTTGGTGTCCCGAACTTGATAATAATTTCTCAATTCTAGATTGGTGGAGTCGTCATGCTAATACATTTTTAACCCTTTCACTAATTGCAAAATAAGTTTTAGCAGCTCCGATCTCACTATTACAGTTGAACAAGCTTTTAGTCAAGGAGAAAACATACTTGATGAAATACGATCTTGTATGACACCTGATTTACTAGAAGCACAATCATGCATGGATAATTGGAGCAAGGCCGAACTAAGAGCACAAGAAGATATCAAAGAAAATGAAGATTTATATGATCTTTACGATGGGTCCTCAATGAAAACATCAACCGATGGTGGAAATAGCAACTAAGGCAAAATTGGTGAAATTGGTATAAGATAAGCAGGAACTACGTAGGCTTTGATTCCTTTAAACACCAAGAGGATACGTAGGCAACTTAATTTTTCAAAAAAAAAAAAAAAAAATTAAGTTCAAGCCCTTTTCTTTTTTTTTTTTTTAAAAATATGTTCCAACTTTTTAAAACAAAAATAAATTAAGTTAAACACTTTTTTTAAATAAATAAATTAAGTTAAAGTATTTTTTTTTTTAATTTTTAAGGGTATTTTTTTTAGAAATCATTTCACAAATTTTTAAATTTTAAATTTTGAAGAAAAAAATATTCTCTAATTTTTTATTTTACAATTATGCGATTCGCCGAAATGTCGATTGGAGAACCGGTTGGAACCATCGAATTTGAAACCGTAAAGGAACCAGAACCAGAACTGTAACCATGTGGTTCCAAACCATAATTGGAACCGTCAATTTCCAGTTCGATTTCGGTTCTACTTTTTTAGAATCAGAATTGTCGATTTTAGAATTGAAACCAGTGGTTCTGGAACGATGGGCGGGTATACATAGAACCATGGCTGTTCTTCTTCTTCAATATCCATTATCATTTCACCTTCATAACATGGGATGCTACCCGAGGACAACATAAATGGCTTCTTAGGCATAATTGAAATCTCAACCCAAGCTGAAGCTAAATTTGAGAAGGCATATGGTACTCGGTTGTTCACTTTGCTTGTGTGTGTGAAGGTTACTCTCTTAAGGTTCTAATAATAATATGTAAGTAGTCAATGTAGGATTTCAGCCTATCTTCTTTGACTTCCCTATTGTCATTAGCATGCTTAATGACCAGTTTAGAATCATTAATAACTTTAACTTCTTAGGCTTTAACTGCAATCAAAGCCTCTAACCCAAATAAGCAAGCTTTATACTCTATCATGTTATTTGTTACTGTAAACTATAATCTCTTCAACATCAGCATAACTTCTGCTTATGGAGATTCTAGTAAGACGCCTACTTTGGCTCCTTTACTATGAGCTAAACCATCAATATAGAGCTTCCATCCTTTCTTTTCTATCAAGTTTAAATGTTTATCGAAAAAATCAATCTCCCATTATTCATTATCTTCAACTGGATGTGCTACTAGAAGGTCTGCGACTGCTCATCCCTTAATAGTTTTCTTTGTAGCTCAAGCGATATATTGCCTTCTCAACACCAGCTTTATCAGCTTTCGCCAACATGGCTCCAATTCCAGCATCTTCCACTGTCAAGTATAAAAATTAAGGATTTCCTTGGCTTTGGTGGGTGCAAAACTGGGGACTTAACAAATATTCCTTAATCTTGTCAAAAGTTGTTTGGAAGTGATTATTCCACCTTTGTCACACCCTACCCCACTATAAGGCATGACATGTTGCCCGTAATATACTTAATAAGTACTTAATTATAAATACCTACTAAATATACTACAAGGGACTTCAAACTTTTCATTTACCTATTTATAATCTATAATAACAAGTAAAATGTAGTTATTAAAAAAAATTAAGTATTTTCTTTTAGTTCTTACATATGCTATAAAAGAAAATGCCTCATTAGTAATTAATTAAATATATGAAATATAACTTCTATTAATGCTAAATAAAATAATTGAGTCAATAAAATTATTAAAAATAATTACCCTTTCAAAAACATGAATGGCTCTATAACCTATAAGCCTTGTGAAATGCAGTTGCATATTTGATCAATCTCATTTTCATAATTAAGTAACCATGATAAAAGTACATATAAATACATTTATATATACAAAATTAAAATTTGTAATATAATTAAAAACCCCAATTATATGTACTCTTATATATATGATTGTACTATTAATGTCATTTTACATCATACAAAATTCTATATGAAGTACTATACTCAAAAACTACATAAGTAGCTCCTGCTTTTTCCTTTCATTTCCTGCGATAGTACAAAAAATACTATCACTAAGCAAAATTGCTTAGTGTTGCATGTGTTTAATTAACCTTAAATTCATACTTTACATATATTATCAATAGGTATAAATAAATTCCATATGAAAAATACTCTTTTCATATATTGTTACTTTCAAATCAATTTCTCTCAAACTTAATAAAGAGTTTTATAAAAAGGCGCTTTAATAATAACAATAGCAATAAAACTCCTTACTTAAAATTTCAGTAGTTGCCTCATATAAAAATGATAGAATAATATCAATACCATTTTAATAAAACATCCATTCAAGAAATTCAATAATATCCAATTAGTCTTAGCAACATAAATAAACTCAACTCGAAGGGCCATCAATATTTAATGTGCAAATCTAGATAAAGCTATCTTAGCCTCAATCTATGATATGAATTCCAACAGAAGAGGGAACAATCTCAACCTCAATTAAGAGAGACCAATGTCAACCTCAATTAAGAGGGACCAATCTCAACCTCAATGAAGAGGGAACAATCTCAACATCAATAAAGATGAAATAATCTCAACCTCAATGAAGAGGGAACAATATCAATCACAATATCAACTTTAACAAATGAAGGGTACCGACAGGGTAATAACCATGTCTATTAGCTGCTGTAAGACTTTTAAAATCATTTCATCTATGTAATAATATCAAAATCATATTGGGCAACATTTTATTTCATAAATACTGCTAAAAACATTTAATCACTGCCACCCTTCAAACAACAAATAATAAGTGGCTAACTTTGTCCTTTTTCATATGAATAGAATTTCCAAAACTAATAATATGAAGTCGATTAAAGACTTTAGACTGATCGCTCTATGCAATGCGTTGTAAAAAATTTTATCTAAGGTGCTCGCTAATAGACTTAAGAATATTTTGGGTAAGCTTATCTCTCCAAGCCAATCTACTTTTACTCCTGGAAGGGTTATTCAGGATAATATCTTTGTTGCTTTTGAGCTTTTATATAATATGAAGCATATGAATTTTGGGGAGGCAGGTGTTGCAGCTTTAAAGATAGATATATCTAAAGCTTATGACCGTGTTAATTGGGATTTTTTGTGTACAATGATGCATGCCATGGGTTTTTCGAATGTCTGGATAGGATGGATTATGACTTGTGTTACCTTTGTTAGCTATTCTGTTCTGTTGAATGGTGAACAAGTTGGACCTATCATATTAGGGTTTGCGACAAGGAGATCCTTTCTTTCCATACTTATTCCTTTTATGTGCTAATGGGCTATTGTTGCTTTTTGAGGAGGTTGAGATGAAGGGTTGGATTCATGGTACTAGGGCTAGGGTGTGATGCCCAAGAGTTTCCCATCTTCTTTTTGCAGACGACTCTCTTTTTTTCTTTGAAGCTAATTTGAGAGCGAGTCAAAGAATTAAGAATATTATGAAAGAATATGAGGAGGTATTAGGGTAGGCAATAAATTTCTAAACATTTGGCATTATGTTTAGTCCTAATGTGTCGTTATTCACGAGAACTGTGGTCAGTGAGAACTTAAACGTTCATAGTTTGTTGGCAAGGGGATGCTACTTGGGACTGCCATCTCTTGTAGGAAGCAATAAGGAACAAATTTTTTGCTTTATTCGGGATCGGTTCTGGAACAGAATAAATAGTTAAAACAATAGGCTTCTCTTACGGGCTAGGAAAGAGATTTTGTTGAAGTCAGTTGCTCAAGCTCTCCCCTCATATTGTATGAATGTGTTCCCTCTTCATGTGTCTTCGTGTGATGAACTGAAGAAAGTGATGAATAATTTTTGGTGGAAATCTAAGGCAAGTAGCGAAGGGAAAGGTATTCATTGGTTTTCATGGGATAAGATGTGCCATAGTAAGCGAGATGGGGGTATGGGGTTTTAGGATTTACATTGCTTTAATATTGCTATGCTAGGCAAGCAAGGATGGAGATTGCTCTTCGATTCCAACACTCTATCATATAAGATTTTCAAAGCTCAATACTTCCCTGAAGGGGATTTTCTTAGTGCTTCGTTGAGAAGTAATGTCAGTTTTACTTAGAGGGGTGTTTTGTATGCTAGGGATATATTAAAGCAAGGGTATAGTGGAGGGTTAGTGATGGGGAAAAGATTTTGATGAGGGCTCATCCTTGGGTACCAAATGAGAACGATTTCTTTGTGGAGGATGGTGCACGGTTTATAGCGCCTGACTTGCGGGTGGTTGATCTCTTTGTCGAGGGTAGGAGGTGTTGGAATGTGAATAAAGTGATTGAAATTTTTAGTGCCCGAGATATTCAAGCTATACTAACTATTCCATTAGGGTTAACTCAAAGGGGAGATTGTCTAATATGGCACTATAACAATAAAGGTATTTATATGGTGCGATCGGGTTATTTCTTTTCCTTGCGAGCTTCGGGGAGAGAGGGGAGAGCTTTGGTGGAGATATATGGAAATGAGTCATTTAGAGGTTCCTCCCAAGATGAGGGAGTTTCTGTGGCCGGCCCTTAAGGATATTTTGCCTACAAAAGTTAAATCAGTGGAGAGAGGAATGTGCATAACAAACAATGTTGTTTTTGCATGGAGGATGAAGACCTGAATCATATTCTTATGAGATG
Organism: Jatropha podagrica; assembly: GCA_947857235.1. Taxonomy (NCBI): domain Eukaryota; kingdom Viridiplantae; phylum Streptophyta; class Magnoliopsida; order Malpighiales; family Euphorbiaceae; genus Jatropha; species Jatropha podagrica. The sequence goes on from CANUEP010027990.1 coordinate 5,861, forward strand.
TGTGAAGGTGCAGGATGTTTGGCACTGTAGTGGACTAGGTGTGGTCCCTGCTCTTTTTTCATTTAACTAGTTTTTTATGTAGGTATTGGAGAAGCTTGACACGAAACAAGTGGCTTTTACTGTATTGATCATTTGGAAGATATGGCAGATTCAGAATGGTGTGTTATGGAGGTAGGAGAGTTGGAATTCGAGTCAGCTCCTCATTCAAGCTTGTAATTTAGTTCGTGAATGGCAAGCTAGCAATAATAATCCCAATGGTTAACTCCACTCTCATCCTCCGCGCAGTCACAGTTCTGATCGGCTACAAGAGAGACCTGGTCTCTGTATAGTGCAGCGAACGTCCTTTTCTCAGTCACTATAGGATGTGTCACAATGGCAAGCCTTTACAGATGGGGCGATATTTCTGGAGCTTCGAGATGGGGGTTATGGTATTATTTTTGAAGATGCTGAAGGTGATTTTCTACAAGCTCTTTCTGGTTTTTTTTATCATTACCTAGACCCTCTATTGGTGGAAGAACTAGCAATACGACAGTGTCTCCTTTGGCTACAACATAATTTCTTGAGTCCAAGTTGTGTTTTTACGGATTCTCAGAGTTTAATCTCACTACTTTAGGCTTCGGCTTTGGATTTGTCTAAGTTAGGAATTGTGATTATAAGTTGCTGCTAAGGTAACGTCTTAATGTTTCTATTAGATGGATCAGACAACAAGCAAATATAGGAGCTCACTTGTTAGCTTGGGCTTCCTATAATTATACTAGATCTCATGTCTGGAACACTGTTCCCACAAGCTTGTCTTCGCGTTATTACTCCTATTAATGCAAATTCCGAGTTCCACTTTTCAAAAAAAAAAAAAAAATCCTTTAAGAAAATAATCACTTTATAAAAATATAGTGAAATCAAATACATTTAACTTTAATTAATATAAGAAGTTAGTATTACACTAACCTAATTTATAAGGCTTCACTAGCCCTTTTTTTCTTATTTATTGACTCTAATCCACTTTTGTGGTCCACCAACCTATGAACAAATTGTATAGCATATTTCAGTTATTTGTTTTCACTCTTTATTGATATTTAAATTTCTTAACATTCTTATTCATAATTCCACATTTACTCTCTATTTTTCTTAAATGTTATAAATTTTATATTCTTAGCATATCATTTGATTTAATCTTCCATAAATTTATTTATTATTTTGAAGTTTATATTTCTTTAAATACGTAGTTAAATTTATTATTTACTTCAATAACTAGATGAAATCATTGATTTGTTTAAATCCATTTAACTAAACTTGATTTTCTTTTTTAAAAAGATCATATTTTACTTTTCAAACTAGTTTAGCAATTAATATTTTAAATTTCAATTAAAACAAGTATTTATTTCATTTACTAAAATCAAAAGCATATAATTATACATATACATATATTTATTTAAATCCTTTGGCTAACTTGATTTTATTTAAGAAACTATATTTTATTCCTTAAATAAGTTTGGTAACTTCTTTTCAATCATCATTTAAATCAATTGCTTAGTTTGTTTATTAAAATCAAATTTACATATATTTATGGATACATTTATTAATTTTATCAACTAAAATGATTTAGATTTATAATCAAAATTCATAATTTCCTAATTTTGCTTTCCTTTAAAATTTCATTTTCAAATACTTTATTAAATTTGATCAAATAAAAATTTAATTTTGTTATTACTTAACTAATTTATTCTTTCATCAATTTATTTCCTCATTTAATCATACAATTTATTATTTTATAAATTAATTCTTCCTTTTCTTTTTCCATTATATTTTGACAGCATTTCATTTATAATTTGAGCTGCCCATATTTTACATTTATCACAATAACACAGCCCATCCATCGAGTAGATTTCATAATACTTCCCATTCACCATTTTCAATGTTTCTTAATTAAAATATCAATCTCATAATGAATTTTTCTTAATTAAACTATCTATAACTTGCTTAATAACAATTTAACTATCATTATTTTACAATTTTCCCAACTCATAAGTTCTTATCATTTTGTATTAATAATTTCCATAAATTGGCTAGCTTATTTCACAATTGAATTTCATATAGTTTACTTAATTATTAATCAAGTCAATTTAATCAACCTATTCAATAAATTCACCAATTGATTACACTAAACTTGCAGAATTGAACTTTAAAGTATACCAATTTGCGATTTTGAGTTCAGATTCGAATTTGGCAAGAGAAGCTGGTGTTTTTGCCTTCTAGAGGTCTCATCGGAGCCTCACCAGACCGCCGCCAAGGCCGACGCCCACGGTGGCCAGAAAATCCCCACAGCCCTGAATTCAATGTGGATACCACCACTTGACTTGATTTTCACCATAGATTCCATTTTCAGTGTTAGTTGAGTGGGATTGAACTCCTAACTCATCGGATCAGGATCGACAATGATTATTTCTCCATCGCTCATGGTGGCTTCATTCTCTAGCCTAATTGCTTGAATTGAAGAAGGGGAAATACTCCTTAGGACTAGGCGAGTTGATCGGTGTTCATTCGACATGCTAGAACTGCTGAAAACGACATGAAATCATCGAACTTCTCCATCGTGCAACACTACATTCCAATCGTGTTTCTCCTCGATTCAGGCCTCTTTTCTGCTAATTAAGACCATCCCGGAGCTCCTCTTACACTACTAGAAAAAATGTTATTAGAGACGGATAAATTTTTCTCTAACGTAGAATAGACCGTATCTAAAATGGTATTAGAGATGGAAATGGGAGTCTCTAAATTCATTGCTAATAACCTCGTTTCTAAATTTTAAAGACAACTACAAATTTGTGTTTAAATTTATATTTGACCTTATCTGTCTCTAAAGTGTATATTCTATTTCTAAATTATTAAATTTTTTTTCAAATTTTTTTTCAAAAATTTATTAATAGAGACCGTATATCTGTCTCTAATTAGTATTGAAATATATTTGAAATGATTTTATGGTCTCTAAATGTGTTTTTAACTGTAAATTAAAAACAAAATTTTCGTATCCAAATTGTTACTAAAATTTATTAGAAATGGAATTAAGGTCTCTAAATTTGTTTCTAACCATAAAGTAGAGACAAAAATTTTGTATCTAGATATTTTTATTGAGTAATGATAGTTATTTAGTAACAAAACTTTTGTTTCCAAATAATTACTAAAATATATTATAAACAAATTTGAAGTATCTAAATGTTTTTCTAACTGTAAATTAGAATCGAAACTTTTGTATCCAAAATGTTACCAAAATGTATTAGAAACGGAATTAAGGTCTTTGAATTTGTTTCTAACCATAAGTTAGACAAGAAAATTTTGTATCTAGATATTCTTATCAAGTAATGATAATTAAATAGTAACAAAATTTGTGTTTCCAAGTAGTTATTAAAATATATTAAAAATGAATTTGCAGTCTCTAAAGGTGTTTCTAACTATAAATCAAAAGCGAAACTTTTGTATCCAAATTATTACCAAAAATAATATTAGAAACGGATTTGGGGTCTCTAAATTTATTTCTAACTATAAATTAGAGACATAATTGTCATATATAAATTTTTTAATCGAATATCAATGATCATTTTTATTTTATCTAGCTATAACCTGTGATCAATTAGCATATAAAGCAAAGTCATATCAAATGCTAAGAATCATATTAACATCACGAGTAGTCAAATATTCATCAATTATGAATGTCATTTTCCATAGTTAAAACCACTAAAATACCACAAAAAGCAAAACTATAATTGCAATTAACGTTCTAAACATTTGTGTCTCCAGAACATTGCTGAAAAACAAATGCTACTAAGTTATGAATAAGAAATTGAAATCATATTTATGTCTCCAAAACATTACTGAAAAAAAAATGCTACTCAGATTATGAATAAAAAATTGAAATCTATCCCATTTTATCACGAATGTGATCTAATAGTTGTTGTTGAAATGCCTCGTTCTTGAAACTAGCTAAGAACTGTTGTTGGACTTGATTTTTTTTGTTCTTAGTCAACTTTTCTTCAACATCCATTGAAGTTTGTTAAAAGAGGCCAATCAAGGTTATTAATAATAACTATCCTGAGTTAGAGACCTCTCATCCTTATTCCACTGGATAGGAAGTTCTTGGCCTTACCATCTAGCCTAACCATTGAAGTAATGCATTGTCCATAATTGCTGCTCTATTAAGCATCGTATCTATGAGAATATCATGACCTTATAAGAAAACAGACAGCACATGCAACTTAAATGGGTAAATAGATCTAGATGCACAAGACAGCAGTTAAAATAGCTAGGTTTACTTGTTCTTAACCAAGAGTACTTGCATTACTGTAAGCAACTTTTTTATCTCCTCCAAAAGGTATAGATAGTCAAAGTAGAACTTACTTTCCTTGACAAACACAATTTCAATCACAATTTAGCTTACATAATCAAACATATTTAGATCATACATACCAATACACCATCAAGGCATTAAATTACTAAATAACTTCATAATTGTACTCAACCCAAATCAATTTATTTAACAATTCAGTTTACTTCTCTTTAATATATGAACTAAAATCAAGTTTGATTTCTAATTCAAGCTAAGGCAAAAGTTTCATTTCTAAACACCACATTCTTGTAATACTCCAAAATTTTTATTTCAAAATAATTTTTATTTAAATTTAATCGTTAAATTATTAGCCAACAATATTACGCTACGTAATATTATCGGGACCGAAAATCATTTTGATCCACCCTAAAATTAATCGAATAAAAATCGGACCAATTATTTTTTTTTATTGGACCGAATTAATTAAAATTAGATCTGAATCGGATATTTTTTAAAAATACTGTGCGTTACTATTTTTTTCTCCCCGGCAATTTACTTGGACGATTTGTTTTTATTATTATTTTGTTTTTATTTAATAATTTTAAACTTTAAAAAAAAAAAAAATCTTTTTATTTCGTCTCTTCCTCTCTTCTTCTTCATTTCGCGACACACCTTCTTCTCCTCTCCCTCTCTTTCTCTCTCACTCCAGCAGCAGCCATCTCCAGCTCCTCCTCAGGCCTCCACCGGCCACAGCCGGCCACCACCACAGCAGCCTCCCTCTCTCTTTCTCTTTCTTTCCCTCTCTCTCCTTCTTTCTCTCTTCCTCTTTCTTTCTTCCTCTCCTTCTCCCTGCTGTTCGCTGTCCCTCTCTGCGACCGCCACAGGCCATCTGCAGCTCCTCTTCGCACGGCCACAGCTCCTCCTCCCTCCTCCTCGCGCGACCCAGCTCCTCCTCTCTTCTTCGCGCGACCCAGCTCCTCCTCTCTTCTTCGCGCGAACAGCTCTGTCTCTGTCTCTCTCTCTGCGCGACTCCAGCCACTGCAGCTCCTCCATCGCGCTGCCTTGAGCCACCATCAGCTCCTCCGCCTCCTTTCCAGCACCTGCAGCGTCGCCGGAAAGCCGCAGCTCTGCTCTGCCTCCCTCTGACGCGCGACCCAACCCTGTTCTGCTCCTCTTCTCGTCGCGCCAACATTTCCAGCGAGCTCCAGCAGCTCTGTCCTTCGCGTCGCACCACAGCCAGCAACTCCAGCTCCTCCGCGCGACCTTGGCAGCAAGCTCAGCTTGCTTCCGGCCACCGCCTCCTCCTCCGATTCAAGGACTTTTTGGAAATTTGACATTAGTGGGCATAGAATTTATTATTTTCAGAATTTTATTTAGTTAAATTTTTTATTAATTAATTTGTTAATTTTAGAATATTTGGTTGAATAATTTTATTATTTAATGAGTTAATTATTTTGGTTGGTTAATTTTGGATTATATTGTTTGGGTGAATTTTTAATATTATGGTTAATTGATAGGATTTTGATTATTTGATATTGTTAGGTAATTGATTAGTTAAATTTTTGAAAATTATTAGATAGTTAATTGATTATTTGATTATAGGTTGAAATTATAAATTTTAATTAGAATTATGGAGGTTAAGTTGATTTTAGGATATTAATTATTTTGGTATTTTAATTGATTAATCTATTTATTAGGTGATTGGTGAATTATTTATTGATTTTGTGTTATTGGTGGATTTAATTATTTTTAGGAATGATATTGGTAGTTAATTAGTTAAATTGAATAATTACAATGGTTAATTAGTTATAGGAGGTTAAATTATTATTTGGTTAATTTTGTTATATTGAGGAGATATATTGTTAGAATTTTTGGTAAATTATTGATTGTTGGATTATATGTTGATTTATTAATTTTAGTATAGAATTATTTTATTTATGAGAGTTAATTTGATTATAGGATGTTAAATATTGATTATGGTATTTTTGATTGATCAATGATTAATTGGAGAATTGGATAAAATAAATTAATTGATGATTTGGGTAATTAAAGAGTAATTTTAGAATTTTAATTGATTTTGAAGATTAGTAAATTAATTAGTTAGCGTTAAGATTTTAAAATTATGAAAATTCCTTTATTAAGGAT